>JAPDSC010039625.1:4388-21243 GCA_026290005.1 Latrodectus geometricus
ATAGATAGATAGATAGATAGATAGATATAGATATATATATAGATATAGATATATATATATAGATATAGATATATATAACAATTTGACTCGATTATTTTAGAGCTAGTATTAATGTTCTAGTAGTAACAGAGCACATTAGAAAACAATTTCTGTTTAAGAAATATGGACTGAATGATAACAAAAAAGCAATTTCTGTATGATAATTGTATAATTAAATAAGTTGGACATAATAAAAATTATTATAATATTTTATTGAATTTGTTTCGAGTTATTAAATTGTTCGAAGAGCTTTTCAATGAGATGTGTTCAATGAGATAAATAATGAATGTAATATAATATATATATATATATATATGATAGATAACACATGAAATATATCATGTTATTGAGATTATAAAGCTAGATGTTTGAAAATCTAACATATTTTCAATGGAAAATATTTCTTAAATAAATTTAAAGGATGTATTTGCCAATGGTTTTTGATTACACAACAGCGTTTTGTGTCTAGACTTGCTTACGGCTATGTGAAAATGTTAGAATCAAAGTAATAGAGATTTTGCGGGGAACACTTCAACAAATATTGAAATATTTTCTGGAATCACTTAACAACATTTGTTATTGATGTGAAATTTCAGAGAAATAGTGATAAAGCTTCTTAACAATTTTATTTCAGTTTAAAATGCTATTTTAATTAAATATGTACTAATACCAAGTTATTTCTTAAATATTTTGAAAAAATATCATTATCTGGAGACTCTTTCATTTTTAAAAAGAATCATAAAAAAATGCTGCATAGTTCTAATAAAATAAATAATATTAAAAGTAAAGTGAAGTAATTGTGAGGTATGGCAATTTCAATTATCCACGTTTGCTATTTTTAATTGTTTACCTCAGAAAATTTAGAGTTGATATCTAATAGTGAGAAATAGAAATTTATACGAAAAGAAGAAGGTGCTGTGATATGAAAATGATTAGCTTTTCAGCTAATTCAGACAAAGCAAGCGCCAGTAGTGACACCCACATTGTGTTTAAATGAGGAAATTGTTCAGCCGGTTCCTCATACACAAATTGCATTTGTACGTTGTTGCTTGGTGAAAAGTTGTTGTGATGCCTCGTGTAAGAAGGAGAAATGCGTACCAGCAAGTTTCTGACTTTGATAAAGGTCGAATTGTAGCTTACCGGGATTGTGGTTTATCCTATCGCAGTATTGCTGCTCGTGCCGGTCGAGATCCAATGACTGTTAGCAGAATATGGAATCGATAAGTTCAGGACGGTAATACGGAAAGCAATGCGGGATCTCAACGGCCACCTATCACTAGCAGCCGAGAAGACAGGCATATTATCCGCATGGCCGTAATGGATCGTGCAACTACGTCACGAGCCGGGAGTCAAGAAACGGGGTCGTTTGGAAGACAACAAGTGTCTGCAAGAACAGTTCGACGACGTTTGCAGCAGCATGGACTCTCAGCTCGGAGATCATGGTTGCGGCTTCAATTGACGCTGCGTCATTGACAAGAGCGCTTTCAATGGTGTGATCAACGACGAACCTGGGCGCACGAATGGTGAGACGTCATCTTTTCAGATGAATCCAGGTTCTGTGTACAGCCTCATGATGGTCGCAATGATGGTCGCAGTGAATGCACACTGGCAGCGTGCATTCGTCATCGTCATACTGGCCCATCACCTGGTTTGATGGTATGGGGTGCCATTGGATACACGTCTCGGTCACCTCTTGTTGCATTGACGGTGCTTTGAACAGTGCACGTTACATTTCTGGTGTGTTACGACCCGTGGCTCTACCCTTTATTTGAGCCCCCCGAAACCCTACGTTTCAGCAGGATAATGCCCGACCGCATGTTTCCGGTATTGTACGGACCTTTCTTGATACGGAACATGTTCGGCTGTTGCCCTGGCCAGCACGTTCTCCAGATCTTTCACCAATAGAAAACGTCTGGTCAATGGTTGCCGAGCGACTGGCTCATCACCAAACGCCAGTCACTACGGTTGATGAACTGTGGCATCGTGTTGAAGCTGCATGGGCATCTGTACCTGTACATGCAATCCAATCTCTGTTTGACTCAATGCCCAGGCGTATAACTGCTGTTATTACTGCCAGAGGTGGTTGTTCTGGGTACTGATTTCTCACTTGTTGTTAATCACTTGTTATTTCTAGTATAATATATTTGTCCAATAAATATCATTTTGTTATCTGCATTTTTTTCCTGGTATAGCAATTTAAATGGCCAGTAGTGTATTTTTGTTTAAGTATAGCTAAAAATGATGCATTCGTATTTTGTAATATTTAAAATTTCTTATCATCATTTGATATTTAACTTATAAGAGGAAATGAATGAAAAATTAGATCAAGTATTATTTGTTAATTATTTGTATTTTGAATAAAGTATGACACATCGCTTAATTAACTCTCTTTTAATTCACTGATTTAACTTATCATTCTCTATATTTCTTGCAGTTATTTCCTCTCAAATATAGTTTTACTTCAAATATATATCCTCTCAAATATACTATTGATATATAATATAACTTCTCTATTGTTTTATAAATATAAACTACTCTATTGATTGATGGTAATCTACATTTATTAATTGAGTGGAATTGATACTTCATTTAATTGTGAAAAGGAAGACAAGGGATTTAGTAAGAAAAATATATGAGTCATAAAATTTGTAGATGAATAAGTTAAAATAGTTCTAACAATGAAATGATTAAAATATTTGAAATACTTAGTAAGATATAATTATTTAATTAGACATTTTTTCATTCATTATTGCATAAAATAGAAATTCTAATAGAGAGAGAAAAGTTTCAGCTTAACATAATATAAGATTCTTTATTCAGAATTTCAAGAACTAAAGTTTAAAATTAAATGTATACCAATATTATTATATAAAACATATTGAAAAAGACGAATTATGTGTAACAGTTTAAGATATTCTATGGTTAAAGTAATTCATTCATCATGATTGACAACAATAATATAAGATAAATTATTACGGATCTGTCAATCATGAAATTATATGTGTTATTCCTCAATAAATCTTTAATTTCTGATAATTAATTCATTTATGTAAATATGTGTTGTTAAAATTCAGTAATTCAGTTAAATATGTGTTGTTAAAATTCAGTATTCAGTTAATTCAGTTAACTGATTTGAATGCAACATTTATGTTAACATGTTGTAGAAAAGAATAATATTAGCTTAAATATAGAGAATTAATGTTTTCTCAATTTAAAAAGAAAAATACTTGTTTTATTGATAATTATTCATTAATGCCACCTTGTATATGATATTTTATCACTTTTTATAAGATATCACCTTAAAAAATTTGTCTATGAAGAACAAAAATATCAAAACAAACTTTTGAAATACAATATGGAAGTAAAATATTCACAAATTAAATATTTTTTCCATGTTAATAATAATAGTTGATTTTAGATGTTGCATAAGTTATAAAGTTATTAACGATTCTTTTAAATTTCCTTTTATTTTAGTATAAAATTCATTTTTAGAATAAAATCTTTTAGTATTATAAAAATCTTAGAAATACTCTCCTCACTTAGGATGGAAAAAAAATTTAGACTCACTTAAGTATTTCAGGACTAGCATTAAAATGTTTTAGTCATAGAAAACATACCGAAAAAATTGTTTCATCTTGATGTATAATGAGCAATATTATGTAATAGGTAATAAAAGACGTTTCAGAACTAGCCTGAAGGATTTTCGATTTTTGTTTTGCTTAGCATTTTCTCATTTTTATGTAATTTGAAATTGATTTTTTTACTTTATCTTCCAATGAAAATCCACTCAACCCTTGTTCATCAATGCTTTGGATGCTTTTAACGAATAGTATTTATGAAGAACTAGCTTTAACGGCTGAAGGAAGATTTTTCTTTATTTTAACTTTCTCATCAAATCTTGATGTTAAGATGAAATGTTCATGATTCCTAAAGAGACCATGAAGCAATCATAAAGAGGAACGCTAATGACTTCGTCACGCTGATAACATTATTTATGGTGTGCATTAAAAACTTTTTATCAAAGCCATCTGTAAAATGCTCATTTGTATACATGAAAAGAAATATTATATACATAGAACGAAATATAAAACAATCTCATGATGATAATAATGAAATTATGTTACCAATAAATACCAACCGTGTGATTTTAAAAATATGTTTTTTAATAACTTTTCTTAAAATTGATATTTTGTGTTCTTAAAATTGGGTATTAATTGAAAAAGTATTTAATAGTAGTTTAAGTTAAAAACCAGTATCCTAAAACAAATTATTTTTGAACACTATAGATATTTCAGTCATTGATTTGATTTAATGTATCATAATATAAAATTATAAATTAAAGAATTTCTTTTTCAATGAAGTGAATTAACAAAGCAAATTATTTTTCAATTTAAATACACATTATTTGTTATGTTAATAAAGAAAAGACAAAAATTAGTTTTCTAAGAATCCTTGAAACGCCGTCACTATTTTGAAAAAGTATTTCATCCATGAGTTTCTTAATAAGTTAGTACATGAAATATTTTAAACAATGTTTAAACAATGTTTAACAATGTTTAAAAATTAAACAATGTTTAAAATAATTAATGGTATTATTAAAAAATAAAATAATAATTTTATGATCCAAAATTATTGTTTATGAATGAGATTATATAAAATACAATAAACTAAGCTTCCAAACAAAAGTATACCCAAAAGGAAGGGGAGTATCTTTTAATTGTATTGAAGAAAAACATTACCGATGTATTTTTCTAATAAAACTAGTGTTAGCTTCTTTAATTTAAACAGATGCCTTTAAAAAATTTGATGCTGATTTTCCATGAAAAAAAAATAATTATTAGAACATTTCCAAACATAACCAAAAACCAATAATGAAAAATATACTAAAATGTTTTGTTTGAAATTATATACTAAAACCAAAAATAGTGTGACACTTTTCTCTACTCAGGAAAAAGTTACACAGTTAAGAAAAATTTAAGAACAGTCATAATTTTTCTGTTAATATTCCTAGGAACAAATAATGGTAGTATTCTGTCTTCCAAGATAATTTTCACATTTAATTGTATTGTCAGCATATAGGAAACTCGCTATTCCCATTAAGCAACAGGTTAATGCCTGCATCGCACACACATTGCTGTGAATTGAAGCTGATAACTGTGGTGCTACAAAGGAATTCATTTGTGGAATCAATGCCTCAGAAGACTGGAATGCATGAACGTGAGATAAAATTATGTGATTGCTTAAAACTGACCGATACCTACATCATTGGTATCTGGTACAACATCATAGATTTCTTGAGTGTAAATTAATCTCGTATTTAATTGTGGAAGGAAAGGCAAGGATTTTGCTAGGAAGTTTTACATTGTTAGAATATCCATATGAATAAATCAAAATATTTGTTCATAATTACTAAATTACTTATTGAAACAAAATTGCTTAATAAGCTTTTCTCATACATTAAAACATAAAATAGAAATTCAAATAGTGAGATATTAATGTACATAATGATGTTCAAAGGTAAAATATCCGGCTTAAATCCATCCAATACTAAACAAAAGTAGGCAGATTTTACGACTCTATAAAGTTTGGTTAAGAGTTTTCTGGATTTCTTCTATTATGAATATGAATATAGTTCACTGTCAATAAAAATTTCGTCCTAAAACCAAAGGTACTGCCAATAAATAAATATGTTAAGCTTTTACTGAAATTTAAAAAGTATTAGTGAACTGCAAACGGAATTCCATAAGAAGGCTTCACATTTTAGTTAGAAAAAGCTTTAGCAGTCTCAGTTGAATTATTTATTATTAAGTATCAATTAATCAAAAACAAGATGTTGAGGTCAACATTTTTCCAGACGCTTTATGCAGAAAAGGTAACCTAATTTAAGCCATTCAAATAATTAAAGTATTTATGTAAACCTATACTTCAAAACAAGGTTCAACTTTAATCAATATTCCATACATATTACTAATCATTGACGAATTAGTCTTAACTTTTAAGTGAAGTTTAGAAATGTAATTTTGTGGTTCTATTTGTTTGACTATTAATACATATTTATGTATGTATATAGGATGTAATTCAATTTTTAGACATGAATGAAGGTAATTTTTCAACCTTTATGATTTAAAATAAATGTTTTTTTAAGATAAAGCAATTTTCTATTATTTTTGTTAATAAATATGTAGTGGCCATAGGTTATCTGCCTTTAAAAATAATTGCTATAGGCACCTAATTAAATTATCTTTTTTTGTTAGCTGACTGGTGTTGTTGGTGAAAGACACAAAAGACTACACCATGTTCCTATTGGAAGAAGTAACGTATTTTACTTTAGATAAACTCCGAATTTTCTTCAAGTAATGTATGGAATAGATAACACAAGTCTTCGTAATGCTCATAGAATACACATTAAGATATCGGTTCCTTAAATTAAGCTTAGTGAAGAATTTCCCAGTAGGAAATAAGACATGTTTCAGTACTCTTTTCACGTATTTCTTTGTTCTAACTCAGAGTGTATGAAATAATTGTCCGCTGGGAAAACATTTTTAGGTCCTGCCGCTACTTGTGAAATATTTTTAATAATTACTGAATAACTAGAAGTTTGTTACTATTAATAGAAATCCTAGACAGTTTTGCTTATGTAATATAGCTTTTTAAAAGTTTAATATATATTTATATAGATTAACACTTACATTGAACTTTTTTTGTTACATATAGAACTTATTATTATTGCAATCATTAAGTTTTTAATTTCTTAAGATGTTGAGTAAGATTACATTTTACATATCATTTTAAATAAAGTTTTGTTAATATATTTTTAAATTCATTTTAATAAATTGATGTAAAACTGCACTGAATCTCGTATAAACTTAATTTACTTTTTAATTAGTTTTGTTTAATTACAAGGATTACTAGGTTTGATTAATTACTGTATCATAATCAAGTCATACGATCAATAATCAAATTAAAATTGATATTAATTTCCATCAAATTAATTTTAGAAAAATTGTGTAGAAAATAAAAAAAAAAATTATCGAATGAATGCCAGGCTGGTAATATGAGGTGAGCTGCTCCACTCTTCCAATTGAACCATAATTTGGTGTGAAGTCCGAAAGTCTCGGTACACAAATGCCATAGGTATCCGTTTATAGGGTGGGCAACTATTCATACTTCATTCCTACAAGGAAAGGACAAAGACAGGAGAGAAAAAATTGAAAGTACATCCATGCTCGTACTGGGGTTCGAACCCAGGACTCCCCTATTTACAGTCAGTCAATCGGATTACTTGACAGGGTAAGCTGCTGAATGTTTGTCATAAAATGTAAATATTTTTAAATTCTTAAAATATATTCAATTGTGAATGCACATTGAATCTTTTACTACTTTCATTAAAATCAAAAATAGTATGAATTAAAAGTGTGTTTATATATATATATATATATATATAGATAAACATTATATAGAGTAATTATATATATATATATATATATATATATAATTACGAATTTTCCTAAATTCTATAATATGTAAAATTTTTCTATATGATTAATGTTTAAAGCTTATTTAGTTTGCTATGATTGATGGCTTTTTTAACACTAAGTAGTCTTTTATAGATTTGGAATTGTAACAATATGTTTCGATATAAATTTAATTAATAAAAACTTGAAAATTACTCTGTTGATATTAATTTAAATGTCAGAAAACCTAAAATATTATTTATTGGAAAATATTATTTAGAAAAATAATAAGAAGTAATGCATTTATATGTATTTTTGTTATATTTTAATCTGTATATATATTATTACATTCATATTTTTGATTTTTAGTTTCATTAAAATAAAATAAAATCTATAGGGAATGTAGTTAACTTAATTAAAAAAAATATATACATTATTAGAGGAGAGCGCAATACTGTATTGGATTAATATTTTTTCTAAAATAGAATTCCCATAAACATGGTCACCTGTACTTCTGAATAATTATTTCTTAATTTTGTTACTTTTATTTTCTTAGAAATTGTGTATTCTCTTTATTATTAATAATTATCAAAATCTCCAGAAATTTCTAAAATAGTTATTATTGAATAAAGGAATTTCAAACATTCATTTATAAAAATTATATTTTCCATTCATTCAAAAACTTGTCACAGAAGGAGATTATTTCAATCATGTTTAAATTTAGTGTAATACTTTACTGAAATCCTGTTTTCCAAATTATGAAGCTCTTTATAAATTAAGATGAGATACTGTAAATATTAAATAATACTAGAAAACTTTTACATCTCATCTTAATAAACCAAGAAAAATTCCAGAAACATTTAAAACGATTTTAAAATTTCAATATTTTCTGATTTAATCAAATAATGCGTAATACGTAACCTTATGGTACACCTAATATGTCATAATCCATTTTGTAAATTTTTATTTCATTTTATTATATTTTATATTTGTAATTTAAATATCATGTCAACTGGTATAAATAAGTATATACAGATGCTTTTTATGAATATATATTCCTATATCAAGAAGTACATGGTTATAATTTTTTTTTAATTTCATTTTCAGTCAAGTAACTTGTTAATTTAATAGAAATCACAGATTTGCCAAAGTTATTTATAAACATATTTTGAAACTTTGAAAGAAATTTTAAATATATTTCAAGATGTCTGATTCAGAGTTTGCTTTTCACCAATTATTGTTATGAACTATCTAATAAAAATAAAAACAATGAAGAAATATTACATAAATATTTGGTTATAAATCTTATGCTAATAAAAAGGGCATTAATTTTTGTGTTCACATTTTCATTAAGTCTAATATTTAACAAATAAAGTTAAATAATTCCTCTGGAACAGAAGCATTTTAATTTATTTTATTTTATTTTTTTAGATATACTGGAACTATACGTCTATTGAGTAAATTGTGTTGACGAATTATTTAATTCATTGCTAAATGCTAAGAAATAATCTTTACTTTAACATGAACTTTAAAATATTCAATTACATCTGCCTGTACAAGTATTTATAAACTTTTTTGACGCAGAATAAAAAATGACCATTTTTAAATTAATGCAATTTTAAAAGCTTTACAGGCATAAAAAACAAATATCAACATTTATATGAAATAAATAACACCAATCAATTTCACTAGAAAATATATGTATATAAATTACTTTTTAAATAAAACTTAATTATTGAGAGCAATTCGAAAAATTTCAGAAAATCACATTTTTCTCAATTTTGTGAAAATATTTTATAGGATATGAAATAGTTTTGATTATTTATGATATTGATAATATGGTAATTCAATATTCCTTTGCATTTTTATTGTTTAAATCTGTAAGGCATATTTTATATTCAGTTATATATTATTTAGTGTATATTATGAAGAATCCCTAGTTTAACATCACATTTGCTACACGCTTGAGTTGAATAGAATAACAATTCAGTTTCAAATATGTTTCATTTACAGCTCTAGTTATAAAAGTGGATGTAAATATTGTATAGAATGTAAAAGTTAAAGGGAAACCTCCTTACTGTTTATGCATACAATGAGTGATCTTATCATAAAATCATATTTGAATTGGAAATTTACTAATGAACTGCACTTTGATCCAACCTGATATGTATTACCTGCTTATACCAAGAAATTGACCCCTAGAGTTTAATTTCATGTTTAACTTTGAAATAAAGTTTCGTCGGAAAAGGAATTTTTATTTATTTATTGTACATATGTGACGATTCAAATTTACATTGTTTATTATAAGTAAATATCATTTAATGAGTATTTTTCAAATCGTTTATTAAATATAAGTTATTTTTTTTACTTTTTGTCAAATTAAGACTGTGAATTTTCTTAATAATAGTACACTATTACAATGTAAATTGATTTATTTTAGTATTGTTTACGTGCCTGAATATTTGTCTCCTATTTAAAGGGTGATCAAAATTTAATTAGTTATGTAAATAAATTATATTCGATAGTAGTTGTTATATAGTACCTGGCTACTAGGATTTCTATCTTTCAGCACTTCAATGAGTGAAAGTGAGGGCACCTTATACAAGGGAGGTCCAAAGTGTGTGCCACTTGTGGTCTTTATGTAGTCCAAATATGTAGGTTTTTGTTATTTAGAAACAAAGATCAACCATGACTTAACTTAGCAATGATTAGTTAACACGACGTATCTTCAGTTGATTGGGATTCAAACACGCTACATTTTGATAAGGACAATGATAAACTTAAACAATCAGGACACCACACTCCTATAAATTCTATTGTAATATGCTTTGAAATATTTGGTATATAAATCTAGATTTATATACTGTTAATTAAATTGAATTTTTAATATTAAAACTACTTCTCATATTTATAACTTCAAATCAGATACAATTAGAAAAAATCATATTTTATTTTCAACGTATGAAAACCAAATTAAAACTTATTTATGTAAATAACAATATTTTATTTTTGTAATGAAATATTTTTCCCATTGCATGTTTTACCTGAAATTACTATCACTTTATGAACATCTATTATATAATGAGATATTAGAATTGCTTTCACAAGATTCGTGAAAGCAATTTTAAAATCTAATAAAAGGCTTAGAAATCTGTATGATAGAACAAAAACTACATATGAGTTTTGATGTCAGCGAAGTTCAGAGGAATCATTGTAAAAGTTTAGATTACTTGAATTAAAATTAATTCAAATAAAATAAAATTATTTTAAAATCAAAATATTTTCAAAATCTCAAAATTTAGAATAATAGAACTATATAGAAATTATAAAAGATCATTTCTGAGCATATTGATTAGTTTAAGATTATTCCAATAAAATAAAGTACAAGCAAAATAATTTTCTCATGGCTGTCAACTAATCATGATAAAAATGAGGTATGCATAATTTACATTATGGCTGTAAATTTAATAATATTTTAACTATTTTGTTTTGAAAACTCTTATAATTATAGATTATTTCCCTGTAAGTGTATCATATAATTAATAATATCAATAATTGAAATTATGATTGTGTTTAGTTTATACTATAACATTGAAATATTTATTTTTTGGAGAAATTCTATATTTATATATATATTTCATATTATGCATTTAGTTAATATGTATAGGATAATTTTTTGATATTTTCTTCTTTTTAATAGGATTTTGAATATTTAACTTTGCATATTTAAGTACAAACCTGTAATATACAATAAAAGTATTGATAATAAGAAAACATCGAATACATTATTTAATTCACTTGACTAATTTTAATATAAAAATTAGATTAAAACCATTTTAAATATATTTCAAAATTATCTTTGTTATTCAAATACGTAATTTTATTCAAGACTATATATAAATTTAATAACTTATTTATTACATGTTCATAATGAAAAACGTAATAGACAAACATTTATAAAGAACTTTTTTTATTACAATTAATTTCATACATAATTCATTTTCTGTTATTATATAATAACCCCATGTTACATAATGATTGAATTCACTAATAGGAAAATCTATATAACCATATTCTTCTTTTTTTTAAGAAATACTTAAAACTTTATTCTGCTTTTTGCACAAATTAAAATATAGTTTTTTTTTTTTTTTTTTTGGTAGGGATCAATAAATGATTTCCATTAGTAGAATATTACAAATTTATTTTTATATCATTTCCTTGATTAACAAGTTTTTATTTATTTAGTTACTGACAAATATGATTTTCTTATTCATGCATTTGGGAAATCTTTTTACTTAACTTATAAAAAAATAAGTTTTTTAAAGCTGAAATAAAATTAAATTAATTATTATATAATTAATTTCAAGTTAAAATTTAAGCAGAATTCACTTACAGCTCTAGTTATAAAAATGGATTTAAAATATTATATAGAATGTAAAATCTAAATGGAAACATCTTTACTGTTTATGCATACAGATATCATAATTTCAAATTGAGCAGCTAAATATGTTTAATTGAAAACAGACCTCTTTTTAATGATTAAATGGCAATTTATACCAATTTTTGTATCAAAACATGACATTTATGCCTGGCAAACGGCTGACACACATTTAGCAATAGTAATTATTCACTACTGTCGAATTTCATAGAAATTCAAATTTGAGAAATGTAACCGTTAATTTATGTTTCAAAACTTTGGAATAAAATTTGGACACTGTAAAAATTTTTTATAGGCGCATATTTTTTCTTTTCATATACAGTTTTAATATTGAAGAAGTTATTTATATTTATTTTAAATGACTGGATATTATAGCAGACAATGCTATTTCATTGCTGATGCTTTTATTTTTGATTTAATCTTTTAATTATGATAGGGAGTGATTATTTATTGGAAAATTTATTTAGTAAGAAGAACAGGGAGTATATGAAATTTGTGTGAACTGCCAGAAATCCTGGAAACTGTGTCTTGCACTAATATTGTGTGGTGTTCAAACAACTTCTTTAACGCCTTTACTGTATGGCCTTCTAAAAGATTTGAAATCCATATAAGCTATTAAAATAATATTTACGTTGATATAGGTGTGTTAAACGTAATATCCTTTAGAATAAATGCTTTTCTGATACCGAATTTCCATATGGTTCGATCAAATGTACCCTACAATACTGCATTTTTCTTGAATTGATGACATATATTTAGGATAATGCAACTATTCATTGTATCAGAAGAGTTCAAAATTCATAAGCTGAACATGAGCCAGTTTCCATCATCTTCCCTGTCTTACACAGATCACAGATTATAATCCCATAGAACATATGGGGAATATGGTAGAGTGACTGTTACGCCAACAATCACCTATTCTGTATAATTTAAAAGATCCGAAAATCTGCATTGTCAGTGCATGGTATTCTGTAGGCATAAATGCACCATGAAAGCAAGCAAATTTGTTATTCAAATGGATAAGAGCTGCTAACTGTGCGGAAAATGGCCCAATAACATATTGATCTTTAGTTTCTAATTTACTTACTAGTTATTGCATATACACATTATATTGATTTGTATCTATATACTTACGGAAAAATATGGAAGACCAAATATTCTGGGAGGATGAAAAATAGAGGCAATCAAAAATTTACTATCTAAGCAATTATCATTTAATAATGATGCTTTTCTATAATGTTTAAAGAAATTTTCCTATTAATTTGAAATTATACCCTAAAATGTAATGAAGCTGAGGTTTTTTTTCCCTTCCATATTAACAACTAAATTATCCTTTGATTTGTATGTTCCTGTTTGTTTTCCTATTAAAGATTTTACAAAAAGTTGTCTTACACATTTTCTTTTATGAAATTAAAGTTTGATATTGTCTAAAATATCTTGAGCCGAATTGCATGTGGGAAGATTTAGTCTAAATTACAATTAATAAATAGCTATAAAAGCAACATTAAAATAATTTATCTAACAGCTTTTGTAATAGTTATTGGTAATTTATCAAGAATATTCCTTAAAGAGAACTTTTTCCTTATTTATTGTATTCTTCTTATCATTCAAGTGTAATTCCATCAGTGTTTCGATTTAAGAAGCTCTTAAAATATCTAAGAATTATTGTGTAGTACATTCGGTTTCTAAGTAATCAAGATGATGCACAGAGTTGCCCGTTAGGAAACGAGAGCAATGGGAAAGGATTTTTACCACGTTGTGAAATTTTCTGCATTTCAGATGACCAGCTCTGAAAATCGCCAAAGTAATTTATAGAGGCCTGAGGCCACTGCATAACAGAGATAAGCAGCATTCCTTTATGAAGTAGCATACCTGCAGGTAGCAACATACTAGTATGAAGTAGAAGATGCCAAAAAGAAAGTATTTTTCTTTCATGAGCCGCCTGGATTTCCAAACGAATCAGTTCAGCAGAGTTGGTGATCAGAAGATTACTAATATTTTTAGCAGGTGTATCTTTAATATGTCAGTACAGAAATGCTATTTTCAGTAGACTTCAACGTGCGACAATATCTATTGGAAATGAAAAAAATTCTTCATATTTATCTCAAAGGAAAGTATTAAAATATCCTGATCAGGTTTGCTATTATTTATGGTAATTTTTTACACATTGAATGGCACTGTCCACCAAAATCCAAATACTACCTTTATCTATAATACGAGTAGAATCAAGAGCTCTCCCAATAGCTATAGTTTCGGATTTGAAAACTGAGCAAAACTCACGCCTATGAGTACTAAATTTATTTTTCATATCGGAGTTACTGATAAGCACACTACTCCCGACTTTAGTCTTCAAATTTGCTGCCATGTTATAAATAAAAAATTTTTATTTTGAATTAGAAATCAAATTGATTTTTGAAGAAAATTTATTTTAAAATGAAAGCCATCTTAATTTACTTATGAAATGTCTCTAATGGCATTTACCAAGGAAAGACAAAAAAATAATACAAAAACATAAAAACGTATAATAATACTTATTTGTGTTATACGTTTACTTGTATTAGCATATGACAATAAATTTAGTTAACATGCATTATAAGAATATTTGATTGTTGTGTAACAAATTATTAGAACTTATTCCGAAAGGTCTTAAAAATCTGTACATATATTAAAAAGGCAATAAAAGAATGCGGAAGGGGTTTCATCTATCATATTTTTAAACATATAAAATCAGTAATAAATGAGACTACATATATAATAAATGAAGAATAAAAGAATAATGAAGATTTTGAAACACAATCGATTCAATCGATTTATAACCAATAAATAGCTTTGAACTAATTTAAAACAATAATATATTCTTTAGATTCCTTCTGATGGTAAATTTTACTAATTCTGAAATTCGAAGCATTACAGAACGTAGCATTAATTTTATGTAACCCTGTAGTTTTAGCTTTCTAAATACACAGAACATTAGCTACTCTATCAGAAAAAATAAAACAGAATTATATCATGCTTAGCCAAAAAAATGAAAAGTATTTCTAATATTTTAATAATATATAAATACTTGGTAAAAATTATGAATTTTAAATTTTTGAATAATTTATTTGTTATAATATGTGAAATAATAATGCATCAGAAATAATTGAATAAATAATATTAAGTTACATTAACTGGAATTTCAATCTTTTTTCGGATATCATACATTCAATTAGTTTTACAAAGTGAAATTCTTGAATTGTATTAAAAATATTGAATTTAGTTAATGATTGGTAATTTGCCCGTACAGAATGGCATTCATGAAAATATCTCAAAAATTTAGTTTTTCATTTAATTTATATAGCTTTTCATAGTTTTGTTTCTTTTATTGTTTTAGACAATTTCAAAAGTAAATCATTATCTTTTCGTATACTAAAAGATGGGTTCAAAAACAATATTAATTTTCACTATAAAAACAATTAATCATTTTAAAAATTTTAATTTTAAAACATTTTTTATAACATTGAATGTAATTAAATATAATTTATAACACAACAATTCAATATAAGTACCTCTGAAGTTGAACTTATTAACAATTTCAATTAAATTTATTCCAAATAAAAACAGTTTAGTTTTAAATCTGTATTCAAATTTTAAATCCTTAATAACAAAATCATAAAAATATTTTTGAAAAATAAATTCAGGAATTAAAATTAAAATAGACAATGGAAGGTAAAATACAAATTCATAAAAATAAATATGAATCACCATTGTGTAAAATTTAGTAGAGATGAAATGATATTTTACAGTTCATATCATCGCTTATTAATAAAAATAGTTTTAAATTTAGTATATTTATAAATTAATTTCAAACGTTTAAAATATTTGATTGACCTTAATAACAATTTAATGAATGTACAATAGCATAACTTTCGAAAACGTATTACTTCGTTAAAAATAATAAAAAAATTATAAAGTAGTTTTTTATTAAAAATAATAAATAACTACGAATTCAGGGTTTTTGGGGAAGTAAAATATTAAAACATATTTATTGGTTCTTAAGAAAATGGCTTATTTGAAATTAGGGGAATGTGCATTTAATATAAATTACTAGTGAAAAATAGGTTAACGAATAAAATATGTCAAAATGAATACAAGCAAATGTATTACGATAATATATTTTATTTCAATAATTAAAAAATTAATAAAGCAGTTGCTGATGATAATGATACCAATAAGTTTAGAAGGAAAGAAATTATTTCTTTTTTTAATTTATTGAAATATAATTATAATTACTTTTTTAATTAAAGAATTTAAGATGTAATGAACCTCTAAATTAGTTTTGCTAACAGCACTTGAAGAAACATTACTTTTAACAAACCAATAACTTCATATTTTTAAATATATTAAAAAATGTCAATTACAAACAACATTCTGGAAAATTGCTTTAATCTCCCTACTTAAAATGCTGTAAAGTATATCATAACTATTAGATATTATATTGAATTCATTTTTCCTTCCATTACATTATTCAAGATTTTTCTAAATAATAATCCATTATTTTATTGCAATAAAAATCTGACCTTATTTAGACCATCAAACTCTGGCAATTTTTTGAAAATAGTACATTTGAAAAAGCGGTCAAAGTGGATAAAATTCTAGTTTTTTTTTTTTTTTTTTTTTTTTTTTTTCTTTTTTAAACAATTTCCCGAATCCTTGATGGTAAGATAAAAATTCAATGATTCTTAATGAGGTCATGACGAGGTCATTAGGAAAGACGCTAATGATTGCCTCTCGCAGGCAATCTTACTTATGACCTATAATAAACATTTTTTGTCACAGCCATCTGGAAAATGCTTTTATGAACCCATCCAATTCGAGGAAATATTAAAGAGCTTTGAGATTATTTGCATGTTAATATGTCACAATATCAAACAATTCATTGATA
>JAPDSC010039625.1:26243-38605 GCA_026290005.1 Latrodectus geometricus
TGGAAAGTGGCGATAAAATTAATATCATAAATACTAATATAATAAATAATGCAATATTTTCCATGTTCTAAGTTATTAATTCAAGATTAACGCGCATAAAATTTGTCATATCAATATAGTCACTTTACTATAGTATATATATATATATATATATATATATATATATATTTCACGAGTCAGTAAATGGATGATGACGTTATAACATCTGACAAATTTTTCCTCAGTTCAAGAGAAACTCCAAATTTTTAATTATTTTTCATAAACCCAGAAAAAATGTTAATAAAAAAAGGCAATTGGTCGATATTTAAAATATCAATTTTAAGGTTTGAAGTTTTTGATATTTTTAATAAGGTCCCAAGCATCATTTGAAGAATTTATCATCTCCACAGATGAAACTGAATAGTACACATTTTTTAAAAAAATTTCTTGATTTATCGATTTTTAGTTATACTCTTAAAATACTATTATTTATTTAACCTTATTCCAAATTTTTTTAATTGGATTTAAGTATTAGAATATTATTTTTATTAGTATTTGCCATTTTATTAACTTGATAAATTTTAAATCAACTACTTAAACTCAATTGAAATATTTTGATATGCTTTCGTTATTAGTTCTTTATATAATCAAAGCAGCTTGTTTTACTGTATAATTTTTAATGGCTATTGTTTTCATATGTTTCATCACAATAATTTTTCATGTATATTATTTTCATGTCTAAAACAGTTTATTTTTTAACTATAAAGTGGTTGTTTCTTTTGTTACTGTTGAGATTATGTGTACGCGTCACTTTATTTTACTTATAATTGGTCTGTAAGTTAAACAAATAGTTGTTTTCCCCAATAATGCGGAATAAAAAGTTTAGTCCACCAATCAAAAACAAGTAAATTTGTCAGAGGGATTAGCTCTGCAGTGAGCAATTGGGATGAAATGTTGTTGAATATCTTAGTGGGATTGGTTATTTTACATATTCTTGCAGATTTTGTGTCGATACTACTATTAAATAATAAGTACTCATTAATCACTATGTAAAGATAAATTTTTTCATGTAGCATGTAAAGCACATTAAATATTAATATTTGATTGTTTATGCTATAATAATTAAATCATAGTACGTGTTTACTTCCATTGAAACATGTATGTGCATATATTTTTTGTGCATCATGTACATTAACATTTCATAAAAAAAAGTTAAAAAACTAACTTACGAGAGTTTCGTTTTTATTTCTCAGCATTTAAAAATCATTTTGTCACGTTATTAATGCATTTCTTTAAAAGCTTTCGTAAGTACACAATAACAAATTTAAATCTTGGCTACCTCATATACCCAGAGCATCTAATATTTAGAAATTCTCCTATAGAAACCAAACTTTTTATAAAAAATTCCAATAAATTTTATAGTGCATTACACTGATTGTTACGAAACAAAGATATCCGTGGTTTCAAGCGATTTTTAATGCGCATGTTGATACAAGTCGTTTAACCATAGCTGAATAGTTTTGAAATCATAACATCATTTTCGCCTGATGACTCATTCGATTTGAATTCAAAATGACTTTGACGAAAATTTAGTGCGAAAGACATTGATTGTTTCAAGTACGCGAAAAACATGTCATCGAACGCGTCTCTGTGACTTGAACTCTTTGAAAATCGAAATTAAAAACATTGTTGTGAAGTACAGTTTGTTAATAAACTGATTCTATATTTAAAGACCAAAGCATCGCTTTGAAATGCTATCTTCCATTGACTGGAGTCATAATCATCTTGACAAGAAAAAAGAAGAAAAAGCAAAATAAAAGAACAAAACAAAACTTTATGATTGGTTTAAATAGTAAAGGATATTTTAAATGCTTTTTTTTGTTTTAATGTTTTTGAGAGAAATATTTAAAAATAAAAAATATTTAAAAAGCAATAAAGTAAATTTTTAAAAATAAAAAAATTGCTTACTTTGATTTAGCATTTTATTATTCTCCGGTCGTTTTTTGCATACGAAATTTACAATGTAATCTAAACTCCCAACAATATACAACTATGATGAAAAGAGAATTCGAAACCATAAACAATCTAAATGAATTACAAACATCAAACTTTATAATTCATTTAGACTATTTACGGTCTAAATGACTTTAAAACCAATAAGTCTAGTTTTTATTTTTGCAAATTCTCAAAATCTTGAGTTTTTCCGAAAAAGTTAGTTAAGTGAACAACTCTAGTCATAAAATAAAATATTTCAGAAGACCTTTCATTTTACTTCCAACTTAGAAAATAATTTTTCCATTAAAACAATAAAACTTGACAAAATGTTAAAATAATGTTTTACAAAACAGTATTTTCTAAAGAATGCCAGTTCTTTTAATTTTATTGATTTTGAAAATAATATTTTTCATATGAATAGAAGCCCAATTTTGTATAATACTGTACAAAAAGTTTTACGTATATGCATTTACTATTAAATTTAATTCAACTTACATTTTACTGAGAACAAAAAATCAAATGCTTTTATTGTATCATTAAAACTACTTTAAATACCATACCTTAAAATGAATTCAATATAATATTTCATCTTTATGATACACTAGATCCTTTTCACTGAAAGTATTAATGTGTTGTAATTACTTTGTTATATCATGAAACATCTTTGCATTTCAGTAGTTTAATAACTTTACATTACTTTGCATAAAACATAAACTTAATTTAACCATACTTTAATTTGTTTTTGTCGTTCTGTTAAATTCATGAGTTAGAAGCAATAAATTCTTGTGTGACAAAAATGTGGTAAAGTTAACAATTTAATACTTTTACTAGACAATTTAGAGAAAATAATTCTGCATTTTTTTAGAAATGTTCAAATAAATTTTGCTTCATAAAAGTAAGAAAACAATTTTTACTCCTAGGCTCATGAAGAATTGTCTTTATTTCACTATTATTGCGACATAAAACCAACGTGTCAGCCAGACATGAATAATAAATGTATGGATAAATTTTACTCACACTCTGTTGGCTATACTATAATATAAATGTTTTATTGCTGACTATCTATCTCTGTTTATCAACAAACTGAGAAAATGAAATAAATAACCAATTTGTTGCTTTATTGTTTATATATATGAAGGAGAAAATGCGGGATATTTACGACTAAAATTAAAGTGTTCCCATAATTGAATATATTTGTTAAGCATAATAAATTTAAATAACAAATTTTGAAATTAGAATATTGAAGAACGATTTCAGTTCTTAATTCAATTCAAATTCATGCACATTCTCATAAAGAGTTTTTAAAGAAATTTATATAAATTCCTTATTTAATTTAAAATACTTTATGATTAAGAGGTCCTTTAATTTTGAAGATTAATTTTACAAAAGCTTATTTTTGCTATATAAAAATAAGTTTCACAAACTAAAGAATCTCTTAATCCATAAATAATAAATAAATGCGTCAAACTATTCAATATTTCTCATTTAATACAATTTTATATTACATTACAATTCAATGATCAATAGTCTTTTGGTAATAATGATTGAAGATAAAAAATTGAGTTTCTAAGAAAACTAGCAACCCAGATATTCATATATTTTTGTGAAATGAGTATATAAATATTCATAACAAATTCTTTTTAGAATGTCGATTAAAATATTTTCATGTGCATAAATTTATTCAAAATTTATATAAATATTTTTTAGATATTATTCATGTTACTTTTTTAAGTAGAAAGAAAAACGCATAAGAAACATACAAAAAATAATTTATAATTGATTGTTGTTGAAACGAATTTATATATATATATATATATATATATATATATATATATATTATTTATTTGATAAATAATTTTATTTTTATTTAAGCAGAATATTGTATTCATTGTCTGATAAAATGTCTATTCACATCCATCGAATTATCATAGTTTGAATAATGACAAACCTTAAACGAAAAATTTCTACTGTGTTGTTCTTTTTCAAGAAATAAGGAATTAATTTAATAGCACTATGAGAAATAGATAATTGCGTCAATATCCATTTTATTGAAGAATTATGAATCAAACGCCTTACTTTTTGTGCATGAAAATATAAATAAAGAAAATTTATAATGTCTTTGAAGACTGATATTGATTTTTAAGCGTCAGAAGACACAAATTTATAAATCTAACTTATACTGGTAAATCTGTTATATCCACTAAATCAGGTACAAACCATATTTCTCCTGAAACAATCCTTCACCAATCAACACTAACTCACACACACAGAAAAAAATTCAATCAATTTCCATGAGTTATGACTTATCATGAAGTATTTTTGTATTACTTCAATCAATTTCATGACACTTACAGTCCTTAATAATGTTACATTTTAATTGCATTTCAACTGAAATTCTATTTTCTTTTCTCATTTCATACACAAGACAAATTGACAAAAAGACATGAAAGTTAATTTAAGTTAATCTGTTAAGCAATAATATTAATTTAAAAGTTTATTGAACTATAATAAAACATCTTATGAGTTTGGAAAAAACCAAGAAGACCTTTAATTTGGTTACAATCGATTTGATCATACTTTCTAGATATTTATGTTTCCATAACAAATTTTTATAACCAAAACAAATCTCGATATTAAAAACCACAAATGTTTCTGGGGGTTGCCATTAAAACAGTAGTCAAAGCTATTAATTAAAATATGTATCTTTCTGAAACATTTAGAACAAATAACAAATTTAGAGGTCTAAGCTTTTAAATAATAAAAATCAATCTATTAAGTAATTTCTTATGTACAAGATCCAGAAATTATTAACAATACACCTCTTGTTCCCATTTTGATGGATTAATTTACTTTGCAGACAATGTTTTAATAAGGTGTGATTTTCGAAAAGAACAGGATGCAATTTGCTTACCTCAATGTTATAAAATTTTAATTATATTAATTTAATAAAATTTTAATTAGGTTATAAAATCAATTTACAACAGAAAAGTGGTAAAATATCTATTTAGCACTTTAATAATCACTGATTAATTACAGAACACTTATTTTTATTACTCTTTGTGTTTAAAGTAGAAAAAATATTTTCAATCTGTCCACTAAAATATAATGATACGATATTTTACGTTTAAGCTACATTCAGTATTGTGCAAAATTATAATTTTTAAAATTAAAAATGACGATCAATTATTTTTAGTAACTTCAACAATATATATTTTTAAATGAATTTACCTGCAGTTGTAAACGACAATAATGATTTAATTTTCTTATTTTGACTATTCCTTTTCTCGATAATAATAACTAATGTTCAAACTTATTAAAGTTTTGACTAGGCACATTTGTTGATGCACTTAAGCAATTATCAAATTTGAAAGTAGTTAATGTTAATTTTCTTCGCTAATTTTCAAAATTCTGTTAGAGACTTCTAACATAAAAGTAATATTCTGTATGTTACAAATGAAATGTGCATGGAATTTTACAAAAACTATTAATAGGTTCAAAAATTTAAAGAATTTTTAAAGAGATATTATGTACTAGTTTCTCTCTAAGTATAAGTACCTAATTATCTTTAAATGTTTTAAAATACGAGTAATAAGAGGTTCTCAAAATGTACTTATTGTAAAGTTAATGATTACAGTGACATATTAGAAAACATACTTAAGCACAGAAATAAATCTTTCACATTTCAGTTACACATAAAATGTTTGTTGGAATGCATGCAACAAAATAAATAATTCAAGATACTAAATCAAAAAATAAATTTTTAACACTTTTTAAAAATTTTCTGAATAAGTTCTTAATTACCAGAACTTAACATGAATAGTTGAATTTGAAATAATCACCAGTAATTCATGACATTGTCATTAAATAAATTACTGAAGTTGTTAAAGTTTGTAAATTAATTGATGAAAAGCTCTTTTAACGAAGAAAATGGTATTGTATTCAAAATATAAATAATAAAATTGTTTGCAATAATTGTTGTTTCAATCTGAATAAAATTAATTAATTATCAGCTGTAGAAAATAAAGACTTTAAAATTAGTACTTTGTGAGTACTTGCAATTCGAATCACATTAAAAAATAAATTTCTGACATTAAATTATTAAAGAGATAATATAAATACCTAAACAATGTATTCAAACTATAATATAAAACACCTGGTGCATAATATAGAAAATACTTATTACGCATTATAATAAAAATATAATGTATTTTTTCCACCTTTTTTTTCAGTACATAATATTCCAAATTATGTCTTCCAAAGATGAATGACAAATGTATAAAATAGAATTTTATATTAATAATTAAAGTTTTATATTACAATAAATCTTTTAAAATTTTTTAAATATGATATATAATATTGCTGATTTGTCAACAAAGATTTAACCCTTTCAATTTATAATTTAATCATTAAATACAATTATCTCGAAGCATTAAATATAGACTCAAAAATTTAGCTTATTTTAGGAGTTTTTCCAAATGCAGTTTTAAATAAATACAGAAATTAATTATTTTTCTTATTTCTAGGCCTATTAAATTGAATAATTATGTAATAATAAGTGGTTTTAAGGAATTAAGTGTAATTAATGATAACCCAGAATATATTTAGATTTCTATTTTACTAAAAACATTTTAACAAAAAATTAAATTTGTATATTAAGAATGTGTGCATTATGTTAAGTTGCCTATTATATATTTTCAAAAATTGAAAAAAAAACTTTTTAGGATTCTTATCAGAACTTTTTAAAAATATCTTTAACTTTAAAGTTTTTTTTCAAAAAGGCAAATAAAAATAGCAATATAACTTTTATTTTATTCATGAAATTTTTTAAAAAAATTTTAATTAGAATTTTTGTTCAAAATTTATTTGAGCAATTACAAACTTGAAGCTTATAGAAAGTAATTATTGAAAATCGGCTAATAATAAGTAATAAAAACGGCTAATAATAAAAAGGTAACATAAGGAAAAAAATAAAAAATATCAGCCATCACAACTCAATTGAATAAAATATTTAAGAACTTTTGAAACACGATAATTAGTTTTTAATTTTTCAAAGTGGTTTGTAATTTATTCTTTTTCATGATACGCAAATTCAAAACTCTCAAATGAGTTGATAATAATAAAATATAAAAATAATCAAAATATGACTTATTTGTTTCATTTTAATTGAAATTTTTATTTTTAGTGACTCTTCATTTTCATTATTTCTTATTATAATTGTTTTAGTAATATTTATTTATTTACGTGTAAAATGTATCTTACTAAATAACTTATTGATATGAATTTGACTTAATCTTTCAAATTAAGTTTTTTAAAAGAAATAAACAATTATGGTGTCATAATCAATGAAAAGTTCAGGAAACTTTGTTTGCAATGTAGGATGTATGAATAATTTTACAGTTATATTACAGAAGTCTTAATTACTTATGTTTTTCTTAGAATCTTAAAATATTTTTTTCTTAAATAAAAGATTAAAATAACATAAAATAAAATAATAATAATTATGTTTATGCTTGTTTTAACAGAGATGCTTAGTATTTTACTCCTGTTTTTCTACAAATCATACATTTTCAGAATTACCAAATATTCATTAAATTTCTTTACTTCTTTTCAATATATAGTTTTAGTTTCATATTTGTTTTTTCATTAAATTTTAAAATAATTATTTTACCATAAGTTATATTTATATAATTACACATTACATATACCATTTATATCACTAAATGCGCCTGAAAAATGAACGAACAGAAGACAAATACTGTAACTTAAATAATTTAAAATTTCATAATGAAAAACTCTGTAAAATTGTGAGTACTTTAAGAATATAAATGAGTAAATATATGTTTAGATTCACGCAATCACACGCATTTTTAACTACATGGAAATCTCTAGAAGAACATACGATACCTGAAATTATTTTGATAATTTAGAAATGTACGAGTACAATGGGTATAGTGAATGTAGTTTTCATGTTTTACTAAGTGACAAGGTCACTTGGAAAATTTTTGCTTACTTTTAACAAATTAAAAATAAAATTATATTTTTCAAAAAATGTAAAGGCCAACAGATTAAAAAGATAGATCCAAGATGATTAAATTGTAAATTAGCTCACTAATACTAATAATTGTGATACTAAGGAAACTAAGTTATTTAACCTTTAAATACTTGCAGCAAATACAAGTAAAAAAAGTATGATTTATAAAATCATGATGTTTATAGAAGTTATAGAATGTAGATTTAAAATCATGATTTTTAATGTAGTGCAAAATGTTAAGCGAAAAATAGTAAATGTTTAGAAATTTCGACAGCTTTGGAATTAACAAAACATTAAAGAATAAAATATGTAATTTGTATTTGTAAATAGGAAATTCTTTCTGTCACATGGCAAGGTAATAAGAAAATATTTTCTTGCCTATAAGAAGCAAGTTGTAAGTCAGCTATGAATAGTCCAGATTTCTTTTTTATTGTACTTTCATTACTGATGAAACATTTTTAATAAGTTTTTGTTTAATTTTTATAAAACTAATAAATATTTAATAAAAATTAATTTTGGCTTTATAGAGTTAGACTTGTTTAGCCAAATTATTTTCTTTTTAGAAGACAAAACTTTATACATAATTTAAAATGATATCTCCAAAGAAGTTTCAAATATAGTTTCTTTTCCAAAAGTTATGAAAAATTAATGCATACTTGAAAAATTAATAAACATTGAAATTCATTTCATCTATGTGGAAATAATTTCTCTAACATTTAAATATAAATAATTAAGCTATGGAATGTAGTTAGAGATATGAATTCAAAATAAATTGCTTTGTTTAATAATAAATTCTTCATGTTACGTAAGAGAAATAAACTCTTAATTTGACAATAACAAACGCAAAGTTGTGTTTTGAAATCTTGGCACAATTATTTATTTTTATTTTTTTTAGTTTTATTTATTAATTTTTTTCTAAATCTTTCAAAATGAATATCCTCTAAAACCCCTCATAAGTCATTGCCAAAGGTTCTTTGCCGAAAAAAAAAAGAAAGAACCAAAATGACGATGCATTTGAAGCTTCTCCGTAACGTTTTAGCTACCTTGCAAATCCTAGATGATAAGATTGAAGGTGGGCATTTCTTAATGAGGTCATGATGTTGTCATTAAGAGAGTCGTTAATGACTGCTTCACGCTGGCAACTTCACACAAACACTTTTTGTCAAAGGAATAAACAAAATTCTGAAGTGAATGTAGCAAACTCAAGCATAAAGAGAAACAAAATTTATGCTTCCATAAATATTAGTTTATTATTTAATGTTTATTATATTAGAAATCACAAGTTAAAATTCAAATTTATTTAAAAATTATTTTAATCTTAATAATATAGATATGTGTATTATATTAAAAGAGTCATCTTGAAAGGGTCTAACACAAGAGATATAGTGAAAAACTATATTTTGTGCTGCACAAATTCAAACAAAAAATATATTTGTAATATTTAAATTAATCCATAGCAGCCATATATAAAATTTATCAAATATCATTTGATTTTATTATTTTCAAAAATGTGATTTTTACAACAAATAAAGCATTCTTTGATGAAAAGAAAAGAAGTAATTTTACCTTTTTCTTAAAGTATTATTGTTGTTAAATACTTTCAATTTTCTAGATAATGGTAAATAAAATATGAAATTCTTACGTTTCATAGATCTTAATTTCACAATGAAAATTACTCTCTGTGAATATGTTTAAAAAACATTTAAAATACCCAAAACTCAAACCACATTTCTCCAATATCTAACTAGGTCATGAAAATCCTTATAACAATTAAACTTCTTATTAAATCAACCTTTTCTCTTAAAGTGTAATTCAATTAATGAAAGAATCTGATTCTTTTATACAACTTAAATGATATAATTTCTCGATGTAATGAAACATTTCCAATTAAAAGTAGTTAAAATTCTATGTAAATAGTTACCTTTGAGAACAATTTTCAACCTTCATCCAAGGAGAAAGAGTTAACAATGACACTGAGATCTTATAGAGTTCAGTAATATTGTTTTAACTAATGACACAATTATCATTCTACTTACCAGATGCAGCTACGAAGTTGATTACGCTAACACACCTACTTGTGTTCGCGAAGCTAATCAAAATTGACCAATTCATCTTTGAAACAATTTAATTAGCAAATTGCATACACAAGTACAACTTCAAAAGATCGATTCAATTTCTGAAATTAAATTCCTTCTTAAACAGTAATCCTTCTAATTTGAACCAATAACTTATTTAATTCACTAATAGAAATAGCTTCTAACTAAGTAAAACTTGCTTAAATTTATATTACGTAATTCTGTGTTTATTCATCTGCTATTAACTTTATCCGTAACGAAATAATAGAGTAGAGTCCTCAAACTTTCCGATGTCGTTTAACCACAAAATTTTAACCTATTAGAATATTACTTTTCGTTTTTAAAATTTAGTTAAACTAAATTCCACCAGTTCAAAAAAGAGCATTCATATAATATAATTATAATATGATAATAATATATTAATAGACATTAGGAATTACAAATAATATGTTCATTATTTGCATAATCCCTAGTGTAAAATTATGTAATAATACAGCTTAAATTTAATACTTTATACTGAAGGTATAACAAGAAGTTATTAAAATGTTAAATATCACTTTTTAAAAAAATATATTTCAAGTTTTGATTGTATGTAGACATGAAGATAGTTTATCCATCAACTGTTACATATTACTTTAAATTTTATCTTTTAAAATTTACAGTTAATTTTATAATTATTTATAAGAAAATATTTTAGTTTGATTTCAGAAGTAGGATAATCATTGTATTATTATACTTTCCGTAATATATTTTTATTATATACAATGGTTTTCATACCGAAAGTATGGTAACCATTGTAAACATTAATAAATTCATAATTATTTTATATTTTAGTTCTTTTGTCACATAAATAATTGTTGGTCACTTTTATGTATCTTGGAAAAATAATTTAATTTGTTAATAAATTTACTCTTTCAGTATAAAGATTAAAATATAATTAGTTTTTATTCGCAAATTTTAACTACATACAAAATTAATAGAAATTTACTTTTTAAAAATAAGATACTTTTTTGTTAAATAAAATATTTTTGTCCTACTTGAACTTCGAAAATGTAGTTGTTTAGTGAAAATAACTATTTGCAAGACACAACGATAAAGTAATTATCATATTATGTGCTAGTAACAAGCATAAAATCTGCTCATATATTTACTAGCAACAATGATCAATAACTAAAAATAAAATCACTCCTAAAATAAAAGAATCTTTTGTTTTAATAAAGATTCATATCCTAATACTTTCATTTATTAAAATATAAATATATGATAAAGAAGGCAAGTAATTAGCGTATGGGTAAATGCATCAGAAATATAAGCAATTACTCATATTCCAGAGGATACATGTTAAAAAACTAGAAGTACTAGTTCCATAACGAATTGATTCCAATATATATTACTTCATGTTTCAATTAGGATATTTCAATCTTTTTTATGTTCATACATAGCAATCTCAAGTCCAAATATCTGTTAAATTTGTGTGACAGATTAATCATTTTAGAGGTATCTACAAATGGTACACCCATTTGATTTGATATATAAGTAGAATAAAAATTTTGATTTTCCATACGTTTGTCTATTGTTTTTAACAAATGATCCTTAAAAGCAATTCATAATTTCATATTTTTCATGGACAATAATATTAGTTGTGATTTCTATATATCTTAAATGAATAACAATGTTAGAAGTTAGATTTTTTAATCTTATATATTGTCTTACGCAAAATGAATATTTATACTAGATAAAAAGATATGTGTAAATATATTTTATATTTAATAGCTGTCACGAGGTTATATATATATATATATATATATATATATATATATATATACGGAGTTCTCTCACCGGCATTATATAATTTATACATTTTTTGGAAAAAGAAAAAAAAATTATATGACATTAGTATACTATCCATCTGAAATTCTGCTAGTGAAGTAAATATAAGAAAGCTGATAAAATGCATATTGAAATGCCTTTCTGTTAAACAACGTGTTCATGCTATGTATTAACAAGATAAAATAAATCATAATTCTTCAAGTTTCCAACTTTCATAAATATTTCATTCGAATTCCACTTGAAATCCATTACGGAATCTAAAGTGAATTATTAAGTTAATTTCTCTTAATGTATTGGGCATGCCTGAGTTTCATTTGAATAAATCAATTGGTCTTAAGCTTAAGTTTAATTTATGAAGGTGAACTCTAAATAAGGCCGCTAATTTATAATACAATTTATATCAAATGCAAATTATAAAAGACTGTTAAGAGGAACATTGTTTCCTTATCTTA
>JAPDSC010039626.1:0-11690 GCA_026290005.1 Latrodectus geometricus
AATAAGCTTCTCATATAAAGATTATAAATTCCAGAAAAAAACTAATTCATAAATAACTTTAAATATACTTTAAAAAATGTAAACAGTTTCCTAAAAAAATTAATTTCATGTGTGTTGTTGTGCAAGTAAAATGAATGTAAAATGAACAATGGAAGTCAACAATTAATATAAATAAAGACTGAATCAGAAATTAAAATAATTTACTAAAAAGAAATTTCAGATTTTCAAAGAAAGAGAGAAAGAAATTCGCAGTCACAATAACAAAAGTTAGTTTCACTCATAAATTTATTCATGTTTAGTGTAGATATTTCATTAATTTTCTAAATGCAAAATTATATGATAAAATTCCAAAAAATTGGAGTCACTTAAACAGAAATTAAATACTACTAAGTTTTAAAAATGTTAATTTTGTTATATGAGAAAATTTCATAAGTTTTGTACACAGCAGACCAAAATTATTTACAAACAATATTAACTTTTTGAAAAAACTTCAAGCAATTATTTTATTATAAAAATACAGCAAACAATTGTTTTCCTTGAATTTTTCTTTTCCGTAATTTTAATACTGAATATTTTTAGATTAAACATTTTTATTTTATTGATATTAATTTCAAAAATCAAATATCGTAAAAGAAAGTAGTAAATAAAATGATGCAAAAGGAGAAACACATTAAAAATTGTATTCACCTCTTTATTGTTACTGTTAAAAAACTTTTAATATTGAAAAATGAAATTCAGAATTTCCAATAATACAGAAATAAAGAGTTCCTTCTTTTAGTAGACGAATTACATCTCCTTCCCATGACCCATGATAGAGAAACAATTGTTTTACCATCTCGTTTGTAACCAGATTCATACTCAGTCAACAGTAACGATCATGACCTGTTTAAAGTAAACACAAATTTTCCATTAAAATCAAACATTATACTTAATTTTAAAAAATTTGAACATAAGAAACAAATCACAGAAAAATCTGTCTACATTATGTATATCACTTTGAATTTAAAAAAAAGTAGAAATTGTAAATAAAAGTTTTCAATAAAACAAAAAATAGTTCAATGAAGAAATTTTAATTTAAAAAATACTAATGATATTATTCAGAGGATAAATAGACATTAAAATTTTTACCGAATTTGTAAAAATGTGGTATTTGCGAAATATAAACATTTTGATATTCCTTACTTTCAGAAACTTGGCAATTTTTTTAAAAATCAAGGTAAAAAATTCTGAGCTGCATTTTAACTAACCTTTATGTATACTAGGCAAATTTGCAAGAGGTATTAACAATAATTTTAATAAATTATGGTCGATAAATTTCCTTTCCTTCACACAGCAACATGATCTAATATCCTTCATAGCAACATTACTTTATTTGTAAGCAAATATAAAAATGCAATGCAAGCAAATAAAATAATTCTGAAGAAATATAAAAACCAATTAAAATAAATGATTAATCAATTCAATTATACAGGTATAATCTAATAGAATTAATAGAAACGATTGATACATTCAAATTGTAACTGATGACTCTTGAAGAATGTTTACACTTTATTTAAAGTTAAATTAAGGAAATGAGAAATATCATTATAAAAATAATAAACTATCACAAAGATTGAATTTGTTTGTGTGATAACATTGATTTTCTTTTCAACATCTTTTTTACTTGTCATACTTCCTCCGAAATTTTTTTTTTCATTTCCCATTAATTTGTTTATCAAAATTTATCTTTGTTGTATTTCTATATTCCAATTTAGAGTGAAACATGCATTTTAAAATTTAAATCATATATAAAATGAACTATGCATTTTAAATCATTTTTCTTTTTCCTGTTTTTTTTTAATAACCAAAACAAATTCTTTTATAAAATGTCAAAGCAATAGGATTATAAGCAATTCTTTGTGAGGAAAGAAATATATTTTTTAATTACCAACTAAGCATTTAATGTTAACAAAAACTCTTTGGCCATAAATGCATAGTTATAAGTTCTTGATAAGAATTAAATAAGAACATTCTAATTTTTAATTTCATTTAAAAAAAATGTCTCTAAAAACCAGAAAGACAATATTTCTTATTTTATTCAATTCTTCAGGCACTTTCTATTTAATTTTATTTATTTGTGAAGCACGGAATATCAAAATTGAAAACTTATTTCAACATAGAATTATCCGTTTGACCGCTCTCCTGCAAAAAACATTGTAGTGATTCCAAGTAGTCTGATTTTATTTTTATTGCCAATAAGTATTACTTATAAGAAGCAATACAGTTGTAAGATCAAATGCAGAAGCTAATTAATGCAAGTTACCTTCTGAATGTTTAACTTCTAGAATATAGTGAAATATCTGTTTTAATCTTTATTTATACAATGTTTCAAATTTTCCATAAAATGAGACTGAAATACTCATTTTGCAATCCATATACAATTCGTGAAAGAAATTTTGCTACAAAAAATTTACAAGAAAAGACTGTAGTTTTTAAAAAATATTATATAATTCATTTATAGAAATTTTTGCAAAAAATATTCATTTAATTGATTTAACGTTTTGTATAAAATATATAAAGAAATTTTCATATAAAAATAAAATATTGCATGAACTTAAAAATGCAGTACCCTTATTTTTAAAATTATAATCCTGGATCAAAATACACTCTTCTAAAAAATTACTTTTCTGTTGTTTGTTAATAACTATGTAAATTAAATACAAGTTTATAATATCACATTCAGTTGAAAAAAAAAACATTTAAATGATTAATCTAATCTAAAATGACAGTCAAACAGTAATCATTACACAAAAAATAACAAAATGTTCAGCAAGTGGAAAAGACTTAAATAAATGAAAATAACTAAATTAAATTCAAAACTCACAATTATATAAAAATGTCAAATTTTCGATTTTTTAAGAAATTTTGTAAGGGTTTCATAAATTAAATAAAAAAACTGAATAGAAAATGAAATTGAAAAACAGATGCTTCAAACAATATTGCCATAAAGGTTATGCGATGGAATATTATGCTTCATATTCAAAAAATGAAATTTAATCATTATACTTTTTCCACTACTGATATGTTAAAATAACATGCACAGTATGACATTCCTACAGAGGAAGGTAACACATTGCATTTTCCTCATTATCATTTATGATAAAGTAAGCATTTTATGAGAACACTTCAATTACAAAACTAATAGACAAAAAATGTTCAGATTGTTGAGCAAAAATGTATTTTCTCTGGCATTTTTTAATTTTTCAAAACATTTTGAAGAAAAAATATAAGTTTTCTAAATGCAAATCATTTAATTTGATGATAAAAAAATTTTCCAAAAGAAGTATGAAATAATTACGACTGCAAATTCATGATATTTTCGTAATTTTTGTTACTTATTTTTCCATTTATGATTTTCTTAATCAATTATTGTTTAATAAGATGAAACATTTCTAAGTTATTTTTACTAATTACTGAATTACTTTTAGATTGCTGGGTTAAAATAGCTGTCCTAAGATATGTTCCTAAGCATGATTTCAATTTTAAATTCTTAAACAAATACTATAAAGTTTATTATAAAATATAGATTAAAAATTTTATAAAATGTATGAATTTAGTAATTTTCGATATTTCAATAAATTAATATAAAGTAATCAAAAATAAGAAATTCTACAAAATGTAAGCTACTTACTGTATACATGTCTTTCACAACAGAACAAGTTTTGCAATCTTCCTAAGTTATCTGTATAAATTAATAGAATATTAAAATTAATATGTTAATAGATAATTTTATTAAAGTGAAAATATTTTATATTTAAAACAAAAAAAACTAAGATTAATTTAATACTTCATTTAAATTTTACAAAATAATAAAATCAAAGTAGAAAATGTAATATTTTACATAAGTTAACCTTTTTGTGAGATTTTTTGTATAACAGGGAAACAAAATTTAAAGGTGAAGCAAGAAGAATCTTAGCTTGGTAGAAAACAAGGAAATAATAATTTGTACATTTGCATATGGAAAATTTGTAATACAAAAATGAGTTCAAACTTTGTTAATTGTAGTACAAAAAGGAATAAATACTCATGAAAATATTTTACCTATTGTAAAATTGATAAAAATTCTTTTTTGTTATCAATTTTACACATATTACAATAATCAAAGCAAGTACATAGAATATATACTAGTGAAATATTCTCAATATTAACCTTGCAAAATTAAATACTTATTCTTCATATCTGTTAGCTTTAATGCATTTTAAAATATCATAAATGTAGTTCATTTCTCAAAAAGTACATCATAGAGTTCTCAATAATTTACTCTAAACCTTGAAACTCAAGATCGAATTGCAGCAGTCAACGATTTGTCACTTGTTATTATGCTATCTGAAAAGTATGGTTAAATATAACTGCTCATAGGCAACATCAAATCATCATTGTTTTAGTCCATCGCTCACAATGATTTATGCTCATATTTTGTGCAAAACTCTGACATGCTTTAATTTCAATAGTTTTATGAATTACTGTGTTGCCTATTTTGAATATTCAATAATTAATGTGACACGTAAATGATAGTCCAAGAAATTTTTTGACCACATTTTCATCCAAATCACTTATTCAAAGATATGTATTCAAGGTCAACAACCCTCTACTGTTTACAGTTGAACTTACTGAAGCACCAAAATATTTTGCCGTGGAAGTCAGTCTTTATAAGCTACTTTTATCAATGCAAGACTCTTAGAATCAGTTTTGTTCACATAAAACCAAAATTTAATCTTGTGACATTAACATATATTTCATTTCTTGTTGTTTTTCACCAAGACTAGAACAAAAATAACTTAAAAACAGCTTCTGCACTATTTAAAATACTCATTCCATCACGTATCTAGTGGCATCATGAGTTGCTTAGCTTAGAACCTTCAACACAAATCTTACTTTTGACACCATACTACTAGAAACTTTATTCCTAAATTAAATTTTATATTCATATTTTTTAAACTATTAATGTATGACAACTATCTCATAAATTCTACAAGAGTTTAAAAAAAGTTAAAGACAATTAATTATCATTAAGAGGATGAAAATGCTGATTCCAAGATAAAACCAGTATTCATTGCCTTCCTGATGCATGAGATGGTCCATAAAAATTTGTCATGTATTAAAAAGAAATCTAAGACGTGCAGAGACCCTAAACGGGAAGGACCAGAGATTTCTGCTCACTGAAAATTTTCCAATGACAAAGCAATGATTTTTTGGGAGAGATAAAGGCTGCAAAATCTAACCAAAACTACTATACTATCTTGATGTGACCTTGGTAAGCCTTTTTCATTTCCCAAAGTAAAAGAAAAACTAGAAAAATTATCATTTTGATTATAGCACAACCATTCAATGAATTATCCAAAGATCCTTAAAATAGGTTATAGTAGTTGAATTCTAAAAATAGGAATCACAATAGGATCTCTAAACTTACACTTAAAGAAACATTCTTAAGAATTTTAAAAACATGTATTCATGAAATGAAATAATATTTTTATAAGAGATTGACCTATTGGTTTGCACACAAGCAACAAATACATAAAATTAATAGTATCCCAAGATAACTTTAGATATTTTTTTAACTTTTCATACCTATAAATCATTTATCTGGCATTAGCCTGTAGAAAAAAGATCAAAGGTAAGGCATTTTAGCATTAAGGACACATATGAAGAAAATTAATAAGGTGTAATTAAAAAAAATTCCATAAAAAAATAATCTATTTACTTCTGCCACATACTTTCTTGTAGTACAAAAAGTAATATAATAAACGAGTTTTTGAACAAAAAATTAGTGCATATTAATTAATAAAACGTAACATAAAACAATGATTGATTTTGGACATAACATAAAGTAAGCATCAAAATGTAAGGCATACATTCCAGATTTGGCATCATGTACAGTTTTCATTGGCATTCAAATAAATATTGTGATATTGAGTAAAACATTGCAGGGACAAGATTTACATTATTTTAATTTTTTTATATTCAATTTTATTACAAGAATACTTTTGTTGTTTATTTCTTATCTTAATAAGTTTAGAAGATATATAATGAAAAATGTATGTATAATTTAATTCTTTTTCATTTATGTTGGAAAAATAATTACATTTCAGCCTGTTTGTTTTTTGTTAATAAATATTTGAAATGACAATAAATTATAATAAAGCTCAAATAAACCTCTTCAAATCATACTCCTTGAATTTTTTATTTCCATTTCCTAACTCTCTATGATTTGCCACAAGAAATGAATTGAATAAAACATTTCAATATTTCCTACTGTGTGGTATCTTGAACCATATTTTTTTTAAATTTGTAGAAAATGTCACCACCTTATAAATAACTTAAATTAGCAAGAACAGCAAGGAATATTTTAGTGTTTGTCAGCTATTTTTAACAGTTATTTGTTTTGAACTTGTTTTAATACTTATATTGTGTTATGCAATATATCTAAATGTGTTACATATAACATCATTTAAAATATATTTTTTATATTAAGGAATAAATTTTTTTATGATAGACAATATGAAAATCTCAATATTAGACAATTGATGCATTACTTGATTAGGGCATGGAATGCATAATGTAATTTTGTTATTATTAAAGAAAAAGCCCTAGTTATTAAACTAAGCAAAGAGCAAATTTTCCCACATATGCTTACATCTGACACTTTCTCTTGTTTTAACTGATAAAATCACTCCTTTAAACACATTACAGAATGTTTGAATACAATACCCATAACAGTAGAGATCTCTGAGCTAAAATTTAATTAGACACATTAAATAGGACACATTTTATTTTGATATAATGAAAAAAAACAAAATGCAAATATTTGATTTTTAATCCTCTGAAAAATTATAAAAAAAATTATTGATAAATATTTCTTATTTGTTAGATATTATTGACAGAAATGTTACAAATAAAAATAATAAATGCATTGGTGTTTAATTGCAAAATTAATCATGAAAATAAAAAATAATTGTAACATCCCCTACAAAGATAAAATAAAAATATTGGAACACAGATAAACTATTATATTAATAAGAAAAGAAATTATAAAGTTATGAAACATAGAAATTAATTTTAAAAAATTATTGTAAATAAATTTTTAAATAAATTCAAAAAGCTATAACATTAAAAATATGAAAAATAAAATAAATCCACATGCTATAAAATTAATTACAGAATTAAAAACTTTAAAACTATTTTGTTCTTAGTATATTACAAAAAAATAATAAAATTCAATGAAATATAATGTTTATAAAGAATTGTGGAAGAAAACTTATAAGTATCATATTAAAATATTTAAATAAAATATTACTGTTCAGATTCTTCTGATAAAACTATAGCGACTGCTTCTAATACACTGAAAAAATGAGATGCAAATCTTGACAATATTTTGATTCTTTGACATTCAGATTTAAACTTAGACAAAAATCCATCTGTCTCAAAAATATAGGATACAAATGCCTAAATATAAAAAATAAAATATTAATATTTTGAAATTATAAATAACTTTTTTAAGAACAAAAATGCTATATTGCTTATATATACTATAGAATTAATATATGTGGTTTCACAAAAGTTAAAAATGTACATTACATACCTCTAAATATGAGATTTTGTCAACTTAAAATTATACAAGTAATAAGATAAAAAAAATTTAAATAAATTTTATTGAAACTGAACAAAATTCATAAAAACACATAAAATAAAGACTAAATTAGCAGCTAAAACAAAACTTTAGAAATAAATTAAGTTGTTGAGTTCCAACCAACTAATGTTAATAATGGTACTAAAGGGTATGTTTATGCAGAACTACTTGCAGCTTCTGCAGTTGTAAAATCAAAAAGTTAGGGTCTTACATCTTGTAAACAAAATAAGGTATGTAAAATAAGTCAATTAAAAAGTTGTAGTAAGAGGAAATAACAGTATGAATAGATTGAGAAGAAAAAAAATGCATATAGTATATATTGGTTTGTACTCTAGTTGCAACACTTATGTCATGCAATGTATCAGAATAGACATAATTTTAACTTTATCAAAACACTTACATGATTTATGGCAAAATGTTTGGGTGGCAATTTGCTTGTGATATTATCGGATTTGATTGTTTGCAAGTGCATGCTACTGAAAATTCACAGCCACATGTTTCAAGTTGCACAAAAACTGCAGTGTGCTTAATTTATCAGCACTTATTATTTGAACTAAGAACATATAATATAAAACAATCAAAGTATTCTGAATATATCAAATCAGTCTGCAGGTGATACAAAAGGAAACAATTTTGCATGCTATGCATGTAAGTTTAGTATAGAATATCTTAAAGTTTTGATATTTTTTTTTTATAATTCTCCAAACACAGAGTACCTTCTAAATCAGAAGCAATTGGAGTATATAAAATGTGTGAGCGAGCATGTCAGGAAAGTTATAAAAGAATAATTTTGAAATTATGGAAACTACCATACGACATATAAATTGTGAAAATATGTCCTAAAGAAAGGAAAACTCCATTTCTTAATGTTTTACATAATATAAGGCATTTTCCTGATAACAAAATTTAAATTATTGAAATAAAATTCGTATTTGAAGCAAAAATTCCATAGCATTGTTGCATATAACACACAATTTAAAGAATCATTGTAGTAGAAAAGCATTAAACAAATTTTATTGATAATCGAAAAAAAAAAAAGACTGAAAAATTTAACATTTCCCTATTACTTAAACCGTATTTTCCACATTAAAATAAATAAAACATATATTCTTACAAAAATACTTCAAACCCCGATTCACAGCACCGCAAAGTATGAAGAATTTTAAAGCTCTCAATCATAACATTCTGTAAATCAGGAGGTGATAACTTTTCATCTCTAGATAAGAAAATATGGTAAAATATAAATTTACTATTAATTAATACAAATAATATAAAGCGATTATTTTTTAAGAATTAATTAATATGTTATTAAAAAAGTGATTTATTATTATTAATGTAAACACATATAACAATAAAATCTCTATTATTCATTGAGCTGTGTGGAATGGATAATTCATTCTAGAAAATTGAAAAAAGCTTCACTCAATTGTAAAATGATATCACTGCACCAATTGACAACTAACAGAAGAAAATTTTATTCTTGAAAATTTTGAAGCAATTTGATTAAAAACAGTGATTCTACACTTGAATATTTATAATCCAAAGATTTTTTCCCCTCCTACACCAAGATTATGTTTCTTTTCCCCATGAAAAAAATTGTGCAAATTTGTTTCTTTTAGGGTAAAAAGAATTAAAATATTTTATTTGTGAAAATACTTTAACAGAATTAATTATAAAACTCATTTTATCCCTGCTTGTTTTCTCATTATTGTAATTTTTCATTAAATGCATTAAAAAAATTAAAATGGCATCTAATAATTGATAACTTATTGCCTTTTGAACAATACAATAAATCTGAAAACATAGTTGCAATTACAAAAATCTTTCCGATTTGGGAAAATGATTCACAAAGCTAGCTTACATTGGCCGGAGTGTTAAATACAGTGTCAGGATATACAACAAATTAAAATTTTGTATTTAAATTATGTCAATAATTGTAATAAGAATTTATTACAAAGTTAAAAATATACTTTTGCATACATTTGTGCAAAAGTTAGATTTTATACAATATTATTACTATTAAAATTATAAGAATTTAAATCAGTAAATCTATAATAAAAATATCACAATAATCAAAATAATTAGGAATACTTATTCAGATTTAGTGATTTATAAAATTTCATACATATTTGACATGAATTTAAAAAAATATATAGAAGAAAAAAGAATAAGTTAGTATTTCAATAAGTTATAGTAAACACAGACAAATTAAAATTGATTAATATTATGCAAATTTTATAAACTTAAATAAAACTTTATGGCAATAGTATATAAATAAAATTATGTAAATATATATTCATTGATTAGAAAAAAAATTAATATATTTATTTTGTCAATATCATTAACTAATTTAATATTGAAAGCTTACAAATCTTATTCATTAATGAAATGTTAACAATTTTTTACTTTTAAAAAATATTTTTCACATAAGTCATCTTGACACATAATATTCATTCTTCTATATTTCATTTTTAATGTATAATATATCTAAATGCTATATTTTAGGGATTTGCGTAAAAAATGTCTCATGAAAAATATAAATATTTATAAAAAAAGTATTAACATTAAAAAAAATTGTGCATTGTATCACTAAAAATCTACAGAACCTAATATATGTCTGTAATCTTGTTTAAGAATAATAATCAACATGAGAATTCTGGATCCCAAGAATTCTTTGTAATTTATAAATTGATTTTGTAGTTTATAAAGCGTTATTGAAAGTTATTCATTTTTACTTTCATAACAATTTTTTTTTAATGTTTAATTTCCCACAAGTTTTTTAAAACTTCAAAATAAACATAAATAGCTTTTTTCCCTTTTACTTCCTGATTTCAAGCTGGCTAATTTAATAAATTAGATTAATGAATCTATGCAAATGAAATTCCTTCAAGAAAGAGAATACAATTTCAAAAAATCCATAAAAATGTGCAATTTTTAAACAATTCGTATCAATCAGTAGATATACCTATTGATTTTTAAGCACTAATTATTTTAATTAACTAAATTGGAAAAAAATATCAGTAAATTCAGACAATAATATGCTAATTTTGAAATTTTTAACATCAGAAAAAATATTAATATCTCGGTAAAATATATTACATATAATAATAAACTATAATATACATGTAGTTGTTTATCAATCATTTAAATCTTATAATTTAGGTTTTAGTTCTTTAATTTAAAATAATGCAGCATTTGAAACCAACCATACAGCTTAACACTTAAATGGATATCCTTCAATATCAGAAACTATCATAATTTACCCTATTTTCATAAAAATTTATAAGTAGTAAGAAATGAAGTGCAATAGTATTTTTCAAAGTTGAATTACATTTAATTGCACTGGAAAATTTGAATATAACTTTATTATTAAGAGAAATTTTAAAGCTTTGTTAATATTAGTTTAATGAAAAAAACTTTTCTGTCATCAAAAAATTATGTACATAAATTTTTGATTTGAAAAAAAGTTCAATGTAGCTATAAGTTCACAGTTTAAAGAAGAGTTGAAAATTTATATATAAAATTTTTGTTAGTTTTTCTAAAAAAGATAACAAATGTTATGGCAAATTACAAAACTGGATGATTATTTACTTTCTTACAAACACATCTTGGAAACAAATATTTAAAGTGATGGAAAATATTGTTTCATTATAATTATATTTCATTCAAGACTTAATTGTTTTTAATTGCAAAATTTTACACATGCAGTGAAATGTTTTTGTATATGTTGTTTTCATATGTTAATACTGTAGAAAAAAATTCCTCATTCAGTTAAACCAGTTAAGTAAAAATAATATTTTTAGCGATTAGATAAAAAAAAATAAAAGAGCACATAAATTTGATACAACAAATTCAATATGGAAATTAATTTTGTTACTATAATTTTGTACATTATACAAAGTTTGATAATTTTGAAGTAAATGATATTACTTTTAGATAGATCATTATTTAAACTTATAACTATCCCCATTTATTGAATACAGAAAGGGGGGAAGGTCAATAAAATTGATAAATTGGTTAGCAA
>JAPDSC010039631.1:0-13557 GCA_026290005.1 Latrodectus geometricus
ATGATAAAAAAAATTGATAAAATTGAGTTTTTTATAGTTAAAATTTATAGGAAAAAGTATGTTTTTTAATAAGAAATGTAATATTTTTGTAAGTTTTTTTAAAAGATAAAAGCCGTTGTGTTTTTTTAAGAATTACTTTTTTGAGCATACTTTCTAAATTTCAAAGAAAATCTATTTTTTCTATATGTAAGAAAGGTTTTAATTTATTTGATTGTCCATCACTACACTACCAATTGATTATTTAATTTGGTCGTTTCTTTTACCATATGCAAAACATGTAACAGATTCGGAATCAGTTGTTGTATATGTTTTTTTTAAAAAAAATTTAAACTTATTCCAACTCGTAATCGTAATATTTATCATTTATCTTACCTTTGTAATTAAACAGGTAATTATTTTTATTTATTTTTTTGATTGCTTTTTCAGATAAATCACCATGACAAGCACTCAAGTAAAATTCTTTTTCATTATCGTTTACTTCTAGTTTTGCAATTAATGAAGATCCAAATTTTGTTTTGATTTTTTTTTCAAAGATATCAAATTGTATTTTCCAACTTCTAAATCTCTTAATTTAAAAGTTTCAGGATATATATTCTTTTTGATGTTGTTGAATTCTTCCATTTATGATATTTCATTTTATTAAATGATTTTACGTTTTCAAAAATATTTTCAGAAGATATTTATTTATAATATATGATGTTTCATCTACTAGATCAAGTCTAATATCTTTATTTTCAACTTTTAAAATTAATTCTCTTATTTGATCAATATATTTCATTATTAAATCATCAATTCCCGATCAGTAATGTATTTTATTGATTTTAATTAAATCGCTAATCAATTTTGAAAATTCAATTATTTCTTCACTGATATCTTAGTTCTTTATTTCTTCCATTTATAACATTGCGTTTTTTTGAAGGGATTTCTTATACTGACAACATTTATATAGAGTGCACATAGGACCTAATATTTTAGAACATTTAGGTACATCAATATCAAAAGCTGGTATTTTTAATTCTTCAAATATTTCTTTCTCAATTGTTCCTTCTTTATAAGCAAATGTACCACCATATTCAACATATAAATATTGAAAATAATTTTTAACATTTTCATTCCTTATCGTCTGGATATCTTTTAAATCTCAGACCGTGAATTTTATGAGTGCATTTACGAACAATTTTCATTTCTTGTTTTGTTAATTCGCAATTGGGTGTAAATACTTGAATTGTTTTAGCAATTGGTTCTGTTAAATGTGTCCAACTAATTTCTCTGATAATTTTTTATCTGGAAGGATAAATCCTTGAATATTGAATATCAATGATATATCAGTCATTTTATTTTAAATGCATTTTTATAAATAATTTTAAAAAAGATATAAAATATGAAAGATATAAATTTTTAAATATATAAGATCAATATCCGTAAGGTACTGTATTATAGTTATCTAAAATTCTTCGTTTATCATAACCAAACATATATCGTTTATTTATTTTTATTCACTGTAATATGTCTATCTTTCTCAGTTTTAAATTGGTTATTGGATATTTCTAAGTAATCAGTTTCTCCTGTAATAACTTTCATTCTTTCTTCAAAATTCAAAACAGTTTCGTTATCATAAGACATTTTAAATCCTTTAATTTTACCTTTTACACCCCCATCGTTTAGAATATATCCATAATCTTTTGCAGCTCCAGATATCCACATTTTCATATATTTATTTTCTCCTAATTCATCTGTCCAATCACCTAGCATGCAACCAGTTTCGATTTTATTGGTTCCATCATCGATATATACCACACTATCCGTATCATAATAAATCACTTTATCTCCTAATTTATCAAGCATTTTATACAATCTAATTCTTGCAGAACTCGTAGTAAATATAGCCACATAAATTTTTGTACTGAAATTGTTTTTAACGTATTGATCTTTCATTTTATAACTCATTTCCCCACACTCATCATTTAAAAAATTCATGTTTAATTCCTTAACGTTATCATCTAATATAATTCTATAGAAATTATCCAATTCCATAACATATTCTTTTTGAGGTAAGTTATTTCATTGACCAAACTTACCCCATAAAGAATTCAAGCATATTTTTTATATAAATCTCATACCAGGATTCTTTCTTAATTTTTCTAATTTTATATCCAATTTATCTTTTACTAGTTTTTTTTATATTCTTTCTTTATATTCTCTTGTTTAGTTTTAAAATCTTTAGGACCTTTCAATTTATCATCTGTTTCCAATTTAATCTTTAAGAACATTTTAACATACTCTTTAAATAACTGATTTGATTTCCTTTTAAAATTCCAAACCTCGTATATTTTAAGAATTTTATATCCTTTATGTTAATTGCTAATTCCATGTCAGTTGTAGTCCATGTACCCACCAAACATCTGTCATCATCAGTATGTGTACATTCTTTGTTTCTAATTTCATAACATCCTTTACATTTTTTTTTTCTATTAGATCTTTAGTGTTTACATTTAACGATTTTAGAACATGATTTGCATAATGAAAATAATAGTTTTTCACCTTTAAAAGGTAATAATGGATTATATAATTTTCTATGTGGAAGCACCTTACATTTAATTAATCCAAAAACCAGTTGTCATATTTTTCAGGATTAAATATCTTGTCTGGATGACCAATGGGATAATAATCAAAATAGTTAACCGTTGGATATAATGAACAAACATCAATATACCTGCCTTTTTGTCCTTGAATTCATATATCAATTTGGTTGGTTCAACTAACTCTACCACCACTGAAAGCATCTCTAGACCATTCTTTTTTCATATATCTCATCATTTCTTTATTATTATTATCAAAATCACATTCCCACATCTCAATTCATATCCATTCTTTATTATTTTTTTTATTTATCGATCATATAAATCTTTCATGCATATTTGATTTTATGGATTAATAGTTGATTCTCTATAACACCTAGGACATCCATGCCAGTGACAACCTTGAAACTGGTATAAAGTATTTTTCCAAAATCCATCAACTTTTTAATACTTATTTTCTAGTTTCAATTTTTTTTCTCCACCATTTAAAGCATGTTGTATATTTATATTTTCATTCTTAGAAATGAAATCTAACCATGCAATAGATTTCTTAGAATATTTATCGTTTTGAAATGTATCATTATCAACGGCAATCGTTTTTTCTTTTAAAAACTTATCTTTGAATATGGCCATATAAACACCTGCTAATGTATTGAAATGGATCAAAGTTTGCAATTTCTAAAAAATTTTTTCTCAACTCTTTACAACCCCTTCTTAAAATATCTCCGTCTGATTTACAATAGCTGATGAATTCTTTTTGAAAATCAAATGTATCATTTTTAACTATTTCATACCATTTTAAGAATTCATTTCTTTCTTTGGATTTCATAGAATTGTAACCATAGTATTCTTTATCTGGATATTTGCCAATATAATTTTGATTTTCAATTGTAATAAAATAATGAGGAAAAAATCCTTTCTTTAAGTTCTTCTAATTTAAATGTTTTAGGAAAGTCTCTTAACGGTATCATTGTAAAATTAATACTATCGATGAATTTAATATTGTATTCAAATGCTTGCATGTAATTGAGTTTGTTTCCTTGATATATCGTAAATACTTTAATGGGATTTTTGAAGCAACATTTAGCAAAAAATTGTAAATCAAATCCTTTACCATAGTGAGCTAAAACAGTATATCCAAAGTGATTTTTGTGAAATAACCACTTGCAAACTTCTTCGTTTTCAAATGTAAATGTGTCTCCTTTATAATTCTGACATATGACAAGATTAACTTTATGATTTCCAGTTTCTTGATTAATTTCAACATCAAAGAATAAATATTTTTCAGTATAATTATTTTAACAAAACTCACACCATTCTTTTTTAAGTGATACATTTTTTGGGCAATCATTTTTACATTTTCCACCTTTAAAATCTTGATATTTCATATAGCATTTGTGATTATTCAAAACTTATTTCCAACAATTTTTACATCGTTTTTACCACACTTATGATCTTCTTTTTTCCTTTCAAAACTGTTGATTATTCGTTTACATTTAATGCATTTATATAAACAGTTACAAACACTAAAACCTTTCATCATTTTTCATTTTATGATATTTATAGCATTCTTTACCTTTAAACGATCGATTTCAGTTCTTATATAATTTTCCTTCTCCACAATATTTACTATTTTTGTAAAACATCTCGTACACATTTTAAAGGACATCTAAACTGATTACTTCTTTTATAGCTTATTTTACAATAATCGCAGTAATTTTCTCTACCCAAAAATCCTTTGATAGAAGTAATTACATCAAAATGATTTCTATTCTTGTATATATAAATACAAGTAGGTTTATAAGAACCACTATATATTCGTTCATTAAAATTCTCTGCAAAATATATTTATTTGAATATCTAAGAATCCTTCAAATATTTTAACATGTTCCAAGTTGCAAACTTCTAAAGGAATATTACGAAATTCATGTAATTTCGTAGCTAATGTTTTCTGCAAAACTCTACCCATTTTAATATATTTTATTTGCATATTTGTAAGTTCTTCACAATTCAATTTTTCACATAATAACTTTGGATTTTGTACAGATAGAGCAGTTACAATACTTCTTGCTAAACATATATTATCATCATTTTTAATCTGGCAGATACTTCTTTTATTTATAACATCAGCATCTGAATGAACTTTTAGTACTCTACTTCTAACACCTTCAGGTAATTCTATTACATTAAAATCAAATACACAATCAGTTATATCGAGTTCTTTATACTCTATTTGAAATTTAATAACTTATCTATATATTCTTCAAAAATTTGTTTAGTTGACATAATTTTATCATGAAAAGGTTTATTTAACTTTGGATTGTGTACAATTACATAAACTTTCGCTCTTAAATTTCCCATAGCTTTCTTAAATATATTTTGTAAAATATTATGGTATTGTTCTGGTAAAATTTTAGATCCTACAACTCTATTGTTTTCTATGAACTTAGTATTTTTTTACATAAGGACCTTTCATTTCAATAATCTCATAATCGGGTTTAAATAACTCTTTCAATTTTACTTCTCGTTTAATTTTTTTATTTTTTACAGGTCCAAAATCTTTAGTATCTTTATTAAATTTTAAATTATATGAATCAAATAATTTTTTAATATTTTCTCTTCTCTTTGGATATTTAATAAATATTTTCTTTTTACGATCTAAATAATCAGAAGAAACTAAATCTAATATATATGTTAACACTTGTTTATAATTTCCAGTTTTTCTAATATATGATATTAGAAATTTAAAAAGTAAATCTATAATAACATTTTTCAACTTTTGAATACTCCAAGCATTCTCAATATGAACAAAAGCCATACTTGTCTTGAAATAAAAAACAAGAAATTTTTTATTTCTATTTATTAGAAAGTATTTTTATAAGGGGATTTCAAAAATAAAATTTTTTTTATTTTCTATTTATTAGAAAGTATTTTCATAAAGGGATTTTAAAAAATATTAGGTTTTAAAAGATATTAAGATTTCATTAACAGCAATTATATCTGCTAACAATTTTTTGTGTATTTTGCTCTTCTCATGTCTCGCGCGATGCAAAAGGGTGTAGTAACTGCCACAAATACAGCGCTCAGATAGAGAATAAATATCTTTGGTACATTGTATGCAACGCAACATCCTTTACTTTAAATGCATATAAAATTCTTCATTCTTTTTTTATCTTACAATCTCTACAAATCATTTCCATTTATAATGGTTTATTTTTTTAAATAGATATACTTTATATAAATTATGTTTTGAATAATTTTTAAGTAGCACCATTTAGGTGCTATCTATAAAATAAAAAAATTATCATTAAAATTCTAAGCTTTTAAAAGTTCTAAAAAGTCATTCCATAAAGATTCATATTTATTTTCTTTAACTTTTAAATTGTTTTCAATTCCAAAATATTCACAAATCTTTTTCATGATATACAGATATTTTATAGTTTTTTTTTGTGTAATAATTAAAATCTAAAAATTTGTAAAACATTTCATCTGCTTGCGTTGTAAAATTTAAATTGTTTTCTTTTCAGTTGTTTTAAAAAGTTTATTCTGCTTGCATATCGCTGTTTTAAAAATGATTGAATATTTACATTATAATAACTTTCATTTTCTGAACTATCATAAGTAATATCTTTCTTTTGAATATTTTTAAAAACTTTTAAATATTGATATGGTACAGAAATATTATTTTCTTCGTCACTAGAATAATATATTTTTTCATCTTGAATAAAATCAAAGAATTTATATATTTTCTAATATTAAAATATAGATGGAAGCACTATTCATTGAAAGACTTATCAGTTGTAAGAGCAAAGTTTAATGGATATAGTTATTAGATAAACGCAAAAAAAAAAAAAAAATTACGGCTCTCAGGTCCCAATAGCTTAATGGTTAGGATACTAGAATAGCATGAATTAGTTCTGAGTTCGAACCCTGCTCGCTCTTCTAAATAAAAAAGATAGAATGAGTTGATGCAATTAAAATGGGCGATTACATAGAATTACATGCAATAATTATTTAGAACCAGGAAATAAAATATCAGGGACCGAGATGTAAAAAGTGTGGTGGACTGTATGGCTCTCTGCTCTGGGGGGTGCTGGCAACCCCCAAAAATAAATATTATAATTACAAGTTACCACACTGAAAGGGCCTTTTGCTATTTTTTTCTAAATTTATATATTAATTACATTAATATTTATTTAGTAAAATATATTTTTGAATTATTAAATATATTTATTTTAAATAATTAATATCTAAAGATATATAAATCTTTTTCTATTCTTATAATTTTTTTTAATTCGCAATGATTCTCTTGATCTATAAACCCAAACATCTAACAAATCTCAATTATCTTTAAATATTAATTGCTTAAAATAATGTAATTTTAATATTCTTTTTTAATTTATATGCAATTCCATTATTCTGATATTATCATAACTATCTAATTTAAAATCTGGCTTTCCAAAAAATACAACTATATGATGATTTTTATGTCTTAAATTATCATATTCTAATTCTATTCTAAATGTAAGTAGATTGATGTTCAATAATAATACTTTTGTAATATTTTTTCCAAACATATTTAAATATAAAATAGTGTTCTCTTAGAAAATTAATAATAAAAATTCAAAATAATAAATTTTAAAGGGGGGTACAAAACGTCCCCCCCTAAATGGTTAGAAAATTAGCAATCTCAAGAGTTAATTGAGTATTTAGTTCAAAATTGTGGCAGCCCGAATTCGGGTTACCATAAAAATCATTATTTTAAGTGATTTGAAAATATCTAAAGAATTAATATAAAAGTATAGTAAAAAAAAGGAAATAAAAATGAAAAGTGATCGCTCACATTTGAGCCATCACAATTTTAAAAGTATAAAAATGATATTCTATAAATGACTTCTTTTAAAGACGTATGCTATGAACAAATTAAAGATAATTATTGGTATGGATTGTTTGGAGATTTTAAATTGATAATAGATATTAATACATGATATTTCAATGCTACTAAATTATGCAAAGCAGGAGGAAGAGAGTTTAAAAAGTGGCATCAAAACTTAGAGGCAAAAAGACTAATCAAATATTTAGAAGATCGTGTTAAAAATTGTAATTTCTCGGCAGACCAAATTCGGTCTACCGAAAAAAATAGTTTAATTTATGAAATCAGATGTGGATTATCAGAAAAATATAACAAATGGTACATATGTGCATGAAGATTTAATAGTTAATATATATAGGTTCTTGGATTTCCCCTGAATTTAATGTTAAAATAATGAAAATAGTAAAGGATTATTATAGAAATCGGTTTATTCATAAAAGTAAAAATAAAATAGGATAAAAAATAAATTAGAAAAAACTAAGAATAAAAATAAAGAATTGAAAAAGATAAATAATGAATTAGAAGTTGAAAATTTAGAATGTAAAGAATTAGAAGAAGACATATCTATTAAAACAATTAATGAGGCAAAAAGACATATATTTCTATTAATTGATAAAAATGAAATTGTAAATATCTATATTATGCAATGAGAACTCGAAGGAAATCTAAAAATCAACATATAACAAAATTAAAAGAAAAATATCCAAAATTGAAAGTAATTTATGAAATTAAATATAATCCAAATTCTATTAATTTATTTAATAGGGTTAGGGCGTATATAGATAATATAGGAGTATATTTCAATGGTATAAAACTATTAAGTAATTATACAATTGAGCAATTCATAATAGATATTGAAAAACTAAATAAAATAAAAACTAAACGTCAAAAGATAAATAATTTGTATTTTTAATTTTTCTAGTTGATTTTTTAATTACAATTCTTGGGAGGTGAGAATTCTCCCTACCCAAAATTATCATTTTTAAAGGGGTGGGTGATTTACCCACCCCTTAATTTTGAATTAAATCTTTTTTTATTTATCCAACTATTATATTCTTCTCGATAATTTAACCACTTTACAAATAACTTGTTTCCTTTCTTTTTATTATTTTTTCAATTTTATAATTATCTTTTTTATCGTATTTAACTAATTCATTCTCATAATAAGTGCCTTTAATTTCTTCGTTGTTTAAATCTCTTATTCTATAAGTAATTGGATCTATTTTTAACACTTCAGATATTATAAAAATTTCATCCGTAAATGTAGGATGATAACCTCTTGTAAACGTTTCTTTATATTTCGAAATTCTTACTTTATCACCTTCTTTAAATTTTGGTTTTTTTATAATCTTAACATACAAATTATATACAAGATTTTCATTTTCTTTTCTACTTGCTTCTGTTGGTGTTATTTTAATAGATCTATGATAAGAGTTATTATAATTGTATAAACTAATTTATCTAATACATCTATATATCTTCTTGTATTATTAGCTGTTAAATATTTTCTTATTTTTACATTTAAAGTTGTATTGAATCGTTCAACTACTGAGCATTTAATTTTTGTCTTATTAGTACCAAACCATTGAATATTATTTTCTGAAAAGACTTTTTGTGTTAAAGAAGATAAGAACTCCAAACCATAAATCAGTTTGTATATTTGATGGTCTTCTCTCTTTGAATATAATTTTAAGTGATTTTGAATTTTTTTGAGTGCTGCGAAATTTGAAAATAAGAAAAATTTGCATTTGTAATTCTTCAATGCAAGAATTACAGCTTAAATAGGTTACAAGCCATAAGTGGTAATTGAATACAAGAAGCGTGACATGAGGAACTGAAGGTCGAAGCTCCACCAATTCGGCAACCACATTTGCTGAACTAAAATTAGTTTGAAAATAATTTAATGCAAAGTATATAGAATTCAGTAACATTAAAATGCAATTTTAGTAAAAATGATTTATCATTCTAAAAATGGTAAATGATAATAAATGTGCATGTGACACATATCTCGAAATACGTAATAACAAGCTTCTTATTATTTTTTAAAAACTGAGGGTTAGGTTCATTAAAGGAAAGAATAGATTGGGGCTGTGTATTTATTAATATGAAGTTAATTTAAATGAATTTTGAACTAGTTAACACATTATTTTCACATGCATAGAAACACACGTTATTTTTTTCTATTCCGGTGTAATATTTTTAGAAATTTAACTCTATCTTTTCTGGTGAAATGTATATTAAATATGTATTGCGAAAGAATTGTGTCTTTGTAGACCTTGAAATAACAGAAAAACAAACTTCAAAAATGAAAACTTTCAATTATTTATTTCATTGTTTAAGACCGTGAAGTAAAAGACCTACCGAGAAAAACCTCTTCCTAATCATGAATGAGGTTCATGTGTGCGACATGATAAAATCATCGGCTTCATGCCCCATTAGAGTGGAAATATTGAACCCTTTGTTTTTAATATTTGTTTCATGTATACTTTCATTAATGTATCACATTTCTTTTTTTAATATTTCATTTTTAATGATTCGGTTCCTTTTCAAAGAAGTTAAGTGATGATGTCGACATCTGAATCGAAATTTTCATCTAATTATATACCATTTAAATAGGAGATGTATTTTATTAAGAATCCATATGAATTCTCCAAGGCTGGGTGTGGTACCAAACTTGCTACCTTCTGGTTACAAGAGCAGATTTTTTTTCAATGCCAAAGTAATACATCCTTACTAAAGCATTAGATTTTAAGTAAAATATTTTTGCATACGTTTCAAAATCCATTTACTGCTAATCTTACCGCGAAATAGCCTTTGTAATATCGTGTAATTACGCCTTTTAAAATATAAGATTGAACGTTAAACTGTATTAGATTCGCAATGACAAACTTGAAAATCCACATATAAACAAAAACCTAGTGGTTTCTGGGTATCTATTTTTTCTGTTTGAAGCTTCTTTGTACCTCATGATTTTGATTCACCAATATGTAACGTGGCTGACTTTTGCGTAGGAAACATTTTCAAAATTCCATAAAGAGGAAGAACATTTTACGTTTACAGAACAAAAGAATATATTAATAAAAATGTCTATAAAATATCAAAAATGATCGAAGTTAACTGCATGTCAGCAGTCGTAACGCGCAAGACCTAAAAATCTACATGAAAGCTGTTTTAAACCTTTTTACAAAGCGAATCCAAAAGTTACATAAAAATAATGGATTTCTTTTTCCTCAACCTAATATATCTTCCATTCTTTAATAACTTACCTTTATGATTATTATAAATATATAAGTTACGTCATATTATACTCACTGCAATTTCTTTTTCTAACGTTGGTACTCATTTATCGTTACCCGGTGGGTATCTGTGATACCAAATCTAGGATGGGCCACATTCATCCATCATCTCAGGAACGGACAAGAGCCACAGAGAAAGTACATCCATGCCGGAGTCGGGATTCGAACCCAGGTCCTCCTCATCCGTAGTCAGGTACGCTATCCACAAGTCAGGGTGACGTTTGACAGCAATTTCTGTTAGATAACATAAAAATGTGGGAATGGAATTTCAGTTTTGTGAATTTCGTTAGATTAATGCTACGAATTGATTAATTTTTTTATCAATTTATTAATTCGAATTTATCAATTGCGTTTATTTAACGCAACATCTCAGGATTTACCCTTTAAGAAACACTTAAATTATTAGCTTCTTAAATATATAGTACATGTTAAATATTAAAAAAAATGAATATATAAGGATACAAGCAGTTATTTAAATATATAATTGCATTTGATTACGGCTTCAGGAATGAAAATTTGGATATTTAAGTACCAAAACTTCGGAAACCTTCATTTAAAAAAAAATAAATAAAAATATTTAATGATTTCTAATCCAAAATTTTCCATTTGCTGATTAAATTAATTATTCTTAGATCCCTTCCTTACCCAGAAAAGAAGGAATCCTACAAGGACGAAGACAGAAAATATGTCTATAAATATCGAATTACTTAAAAATATTACTTTTCATGTCTATTTGGTATAATAAAAATTGCTTAAATATGTTGACAGCTTCGGAAAAATCGTAGATTCACTTTTAATATCAAGCAACGTATTAGAATCATTTGTTAGTGAATTGTGTGAAATTTGTATGCATCTATCTATACTCAGAAAAAGAAAAGTGTCGGAGTTTTTATATCAAGTTTAGTTGCAAGCCTCATAGTCATGCACTCGGTGAGAAAATTCCTGCTGATATGTTTCGTATTAGCGGCGCCCTTTGCCAAAATATTTAGGACCAGCTGCAGACTGACCGAAAAGAGGAGAAAGTGGGAATTCCCGAAAAATCTCTGTAATTCCAGGGAAGAGAACTGTCTTACTAGCATCGAAATAGGATAAAACTGTCTGTTGGAGGGAGAAGCCTAGGAATTTTAGGAAAAGACATAAATTTAGTTTCCCTTTTCTTGTCGCCGTTTACATTGTTGAAATTTTTTTCCACAAATATCCAACGTTTTTACTTTCCAAATATCATTAGTTTTACTCTAAAAAATTTTCGCTTTTAAGCAAATAACAATGTTTTGTTAAAAAAAATGAACATCGTAGGAAAATTCTAATTTTTCAAAATATTAAGATTTGAAACTAAAAAATGTGTTTTATTTTCTGTCTACCACGTATTCTTTACTTTTACTTACAAATACCAATTTTCCTCCAGTGTAAATATTTATTAATAATCATGCATATTTATGAAATTTAAAATAAAAAATTTCTCATTACTTCAAATTACCGCAAGAAATCATTCTAGAGGAATATAAGGAAATTAGGCATTTTTCCGCATTTGAATGTTTGTTGACTGAAATTACATCATTACATACATGTTTGTCTCTCACTGATCATCGTTTGTACACGAGAGCTAATTTCACTGGGACGTAGTTTCTAAGCGGATTCCAAATCGCTATACGCAGCCAATTAAAGGCGGCATACGAACTCATGAGCTGTTAAATGTAAGGCAAAAGCGGTTGTGCTATCCCGGCTACTTTTAGTGAAACAATGGCTAAATAACTCTGAGTGAAAAAAAGTTCTAAATTGAATAAATTATACTTCAAAATCTAAAGAAATAGTCTTGTTGAATTCATTAAATGTTAGAAACTTTTCATTGGTAAAATAATAAAATAATTTTTGGCACGTGAGGGCTTATTAGACCAAGACCGACATTCCTGGTAATAATTTAAATTAATGAAAAATTTGAAAAATAATATTCATTGTAACAGTTTCGGAAAAACTAATTGTATAAATTTACTCTATTATTGGCTAAGAATATTTCTGATTTTATTAAAAATTATATTAGTAGATGATTTTTTTTAAAGAAATTAAAATTTAAATTCATTGAAACCTTTTCCCTCATCATCTGGTCTTGTAAAAAAATGTTTCCAAATATAAGAGTCACAACATATAACATACAGAATATAACATACAGAATAATCCTTACCGTTTCAATATAAATCAATTATCAATTATCCATCAATTATAACATACAGAATAATCCTTACCGTTTCAATATAAATTACTAGTTGCAAACATTCAATCAGCTAATTAAAATTAGTTCTGACTGATTTAAGTCCAACGATGGGATAAGATCGTCTAAATAACTTCGCAGTTTTAAATGAAGAACGAGAGAAATTAGTTATTGATTTAATGAAGCAATTGATCAATTTGTTTTATTAAAGGCAAGGAGAATGAGTATAGTGTAAATAATTTATCATATAATTATTGTTGTTAATAACTCCATTTACTTAAATCTATATATACCTTCCATTGCTTTAAAATTATGTTTTTTGAAACAACTATATTAATATGTAAAATTAATAATATTTTTACTCATTCGAAATTATTACAAGTCCAATTATTCTACTGAGACATTTCCATATCCAATTCTGGTTTTGGATTTGGAATAGATTGTTTTTTTTTTTTTTTTTTTTTTTTTTTTTTTTTTTTTTTTTTTACCTTAATCCTTAAAAGTAGAACCTTTGCCTTCTTATTTTTGAGATACAACTAGGTTTTTAAAGTTATACTAAGAAAATTTTAGGTTGGTTCAAAGTAGTCTCCTCCAGCATCAATG
>JAPDSC010039641.1:0-43062 GCA_026290005.1 Latrodectus geometricus
TTATATAATTTAATTCTGAAAGTTACCATCAAATATTTAAGATAAAATATACCTAATGGATGCTTAAAAGATTATTTATTTGAGAATAATCGCTAGTCGAAAGAATAATTTATGTCGAACTTCATGGACAATGTCCAGGTTTTCTTAGTCTTATTCCACACTCATTTCCCTGAAGATAGTTCTCTAATCTAATTACACTTTGCATTGCGTGTAAGTACTCATATGTTTATGTTAACTTACTGCCTGCCCACCATCCCTGCGACGGAATACTTGAGGGTCGGGCAAACGATTTAGGCTGGGGAATGGATGGCCCTCATTTGTGCTAATTTGTATTAATGGTCTGGTACTTGGCTCGCTTGCATCATTATGTTGATGTAATATCTTAACTTTTGGCAACAGCAGAGTTTGAAGAGCGACTAAGTGCTTATCTTTCCTTTCACTCAATAGAACTCGAGAGGATGCGGATAAGTTGCCTACTATAAATATTCCAAAATGGGATCATCGAAATTTTTATTAATGTTAATGTTTGAGAAGTATATGTAAGACTTATATTTTAATAAAATGATTCAGTAGATATGGGTCTACTTCTCCCCCCACACACACACACTTACTGTAACTTTCCCTTGCTGTCAATACATAATAATTTACACATTAACGATTACGTAAAATTTCCGCAATTTTAAAATCTTGTTTTTTGCCCTTAAATTTCCTAAACTATCCTCCGATTATAATATTTTTAGTAAAATGTATTAACTGAGAATATAATTTTTTTTGGTTTTCCTAATAATAAGTGATAAAAATGAATTGAGCTATATATATATAACATAATTATCAAGACACGCTATACACAGGAAGATGATAAATATAGTATTTTAGTATTTAATACACATAGATAATGGGAAGAGAGGTTTGTTTTTATAAATATTCCCAAAAACTGAGGCAATTTTTATTAATATTAATGATTAAAAATTTTTGTAAATCTTATATTTTAATTAAGGGGCAGGTCTACAACCTATTAACTTTTAATTGCTTTTTGCTTGCTTTATATTAAGAATAGTTTACGAATATTTAGTTAAAAATGCCCTCATTTTAAAAAGTAAATGTATTTTCGTTTCTTAATTTTTAAAAACATTTTTATTGGCTATAAATCTATTTTTAAGAATTACTTTACGTGAAAAAGATAAATCAGTCAGTTTTGTATTAAAACAATATCTTATCTGAACTGTAAAGCAAATCCTGGTGACAAGTTATGTATATGAATTGAGTTATAAAATAAACCATGTATCCGCAAAAAATTAAAATATTCAAGAACGCTGGTGATATAAGAAAATAGTTCCTCGCGATCATTATTCAAAAAGACAATTATCACAATTTTTAGTAACATTAATATTTAACTCGAAATCAGTTCAGAACATTATTATAATTAAAAAAACTGAGTAAATTATAGTATTTTCTTATAATTATAGTTGTTTGCTAATTTCTCATAACTTCTTACAAATATAATGTAAAAATTCAAATATTTTTATACTTTCGCTTATTAAATTTTCAAAAGTCTTCATCGATCAGAAGATCTTTAAAAAAAAATTGAATGACTTGAAAAGATCTATAAATCTTATTGGTAATCAAACAAAATTCTTGTCCAGTCTGTAACACAAATCATAAAAATGGTAATATAGTTAGTTGAACAACAAGATAAGCTATGCCTACCAATGATAAGTATAATACTTTAGAACAAAAATATATTTTAAAAAATTAGAATAGGGGATACTGGATCATGATATGTAAAAATACATATTCATCGAAATCAAAGCTGAAATTGTATGATTTAAGTAAAAAGCTACTGGTACCAACAAATTGTTTGTTAATAAAGTGAAGATTCAACTTTTACCGGCATTAACTGTTGTTTCAAAGTAGAATAATATCCAATTTGCACTAAATATTATATTTGCTTAAACGTAGGATTAAATTTTTATCCTCGATGAAAAACCCTTGTCGGAAATAAGTTTTACATACGATACAAGAGGCAATAGGTAAATAGATGTGATGTCATCTATGAATATTCTTTACTGAAGTAAATGCTTGAAAAAGACTTTCGGAATCCAAAAGCAAATGCATCAAGAACACAGCATGTGCTTAGAAGTTGATAAAAGATTTGACAAAAGCAGTTGCAGAAAAAGATCAATCACTGTGAACACCAGATCAGTTTGGTACAAGCATCGCTTAGACCACCCTGTCTGGAGCTTACAATTCTTTAAGAATCCGAACTTCTTTTTAAAATATAAATTATTATTATTATTATTATTATTATTAATTAGAGCTTTCTAATGTAATTAACAAGCATTAAATTATTTAAGCAGGCTTTAATATCATAATAGTAAAAACATTTCGGAACACATTTATAAGTTCTTTGGAGAGGCATTTCTTTAACTGCTTAAAAAGTCATAGTGATTTCTTGTGCAACTGTAACTAAATTTTAGAAATATCTCTTTAAATTTTATTAAACGACAGAATTAAATATACTAAAACACAATCATATCAAAATCTCATATCTGATTTTTTTTGCAAAAAGAAAATTTTGTTTTGTTTTTTTTTATTTCTAATGGCGAGCACTCTTGAGCAAGTAAGTACATTAGCCCATTTGCCGCAACAAGGCCGGAAATTGCTACTCATTTTATCGTTACCCGGTGGGCACCTGTGAACCAAGTCACGGAGGTACGAGTAGCATCGCCCATGCCACACCAACACAAACTCGTCTATAGGGCGGGCCACATTCATCGATCATCTGAGGAAAGGACAAGAAATACAAAGAGAGAGATAGAGAAAGAGAAAGCATATCTATGACCGAGCAGTGATTCGAACCCAGGTCCTCCCCATCCGTAGTCAGTTACGCTAACCACAAAACAAGTTGGGTGGCGTTTTTTTTTTTTTTTTTTCAAAAATAATCATTTGAAAATTGGACATCTAAATCAATGATGGTCTTCATTATAATAACTGCATCTATTATTAACCTTAAACACCATTCTTCGAAAATATGAATAAAGTTGAAGAGTCCGTGAAAACTATCAAAAATAACGTATAACTTAGTCCACATAAACAGCTAACAAACATAATACAATAGTTTAAGAATATGTACGAAAATTACTTTATCTTTCTTGCTTAGGTATCAAAAACAAATTAAAAAGATCAATTTTTATGGTAAAATTACGACAAATTTATGTGAAAAATAATCATTTCTATAAGATTATAATTTATCTAATTTATGCTAAGAGGGTGATAATTTATTCTAAAAGTTAAAATTCCTGTAATGTTACAAATAGAATTGAATAAATATGTGCATTTTTATCGAAAGCAATGGGGATAAAATATTATATTCTTTCTTTGGATTCTTGGACAAATACAAATCTTTTATTTTTAACGCATATACAAGCATGGTATAATAGAAAACATGCTTGGAACGTCTATACTAAGTGAGGTCGCCATTGCTTTTTGACATTTACAACTAAATCTTTTTTCGAATACCTATTCAATAGAATCCTTTTATTCGTGATAGAACAATTTCTCAAAAAGTTTTTGACCTAGGGGATAAGCATAATATGATTTTTACGATCATAAATGCTTTTTTCCCCCTTTGACAATTTAAGGTTGAATGACAAAATTTGGGGGAACAGAAACACTTTGCCATTCTTGCAAATAGAAAATCGCGCATTCCCCCCCCCCCCCACGTGCTGCGATTCGCAACCGATTGTATAAAGGAATCCTCAAAAGAAAATACGTCATTTGGAAATCGCGCTTTGGCGGGAAAAAAGCTGACAGTTTCTTTATTTTGCTTTCATATATTCATATAATATTTACTGAAAATATTCTACATACAGTTTCATGCAAAATCTTAAAAAATAAAGTATTAATTATATTACTCACTTATATTAAAAATATATAGTTTTAGATAAAGAATGTTATTTAGTTTCTAACACTTAACACACAACTATTTAAATTTGCATAAAAATAATAGAAAATATGCTCAAAAATAAATATATACTTTAACATTCAATTTTTTATATGCCAGTATTGTAAAATATTGAAATATTTTCCGCCATGATATATTGTTTTAAGTCAAATCACATTAATTTCTTTTGCTTTTGATTAAATCTTTTAAAAAATACAGATTGCTGAAAAGGATATATAAAAAAATAATAAAAGAAAGAAAAAGTTTTTTTCTTTCTTTTTTTAAATATTGCACAAATTTTGCTTTAAGCATTTTCGAGCAAAAGCAAAACGAAATAAACAATAATATAAAAATAAACGAAATAAATTCAGTTTCTTTGAATCATATCTCTAAACTTGTGAATCTTTTAATCAAGATTAAAAAGAATAAAGATAAAAATCCATAAAAGTATAAATATTTAGTAATATAAGTAAATTTTGACAGTATTAAATTATAAATTAGTCTAAAAATTATACATGCATTTATTTAAAAAATTCTAATAAATTTATTATTAAACGTAAATTTGAATAATAGTTTGGTTCACTTTACGTTTTAAAAAACATTAGAAGTGTTACAAGTTTATTTTAAAATATTTTTTTATTTATTAATACTGAAGTGTAATCTGTAATTTCAAATTCAGATTGAAAAAATTATGTAATATTGCATAATATTTTTCATGTAATCAATAATTATTGGTTCGAAGATTAAAATTACACTTAGTTAATACTTTATGAATTTAAAAGTTATTTAACGGTTTTGTTGAATGCTTACGAAATTATCTCCAATTGGAAATATTTGGATGAATAATATTTTTAGGAAAATATATTCAATGAGTTCGTAGCAACGAGTTTTAAAAATCTGAGTTAGATTAAAAAGTAATACTTTTTTAGCTTCTGAATTGTAGAAATTTTATAGCAAATTCGGAATCTTTTGTAGATAAAATTTAAAAATCGGGAATGACAACTTTTATAATAATTAAGGATTTGAGTTTATGGAAAAGGAATTACAATTTCAGTTTTCGATTTCTGACAATTTCTAAGCGCAATCAGTGTTCAATTATTTTATTTCTTACACACGCGGATTAATAATGATCTTTTTTATGACAGTTGAGGAATCTAAAGATTTGAATTCAGGTAAAATAAATTACGATTTCTTCTTCAAATCGTGAACTTTTGCGTCACATGCCGTATTTCTGTATATTTTCTCCAACATGTGTAAATACATTAATTTACAACATGTATAAATATTTTACATGTGTTTTTATTTACACATGTTGTAATTATATTTTACAATTACAACATGTGTAAATAAAACCTACAAACTACTAGAGGGAGAATAATTATTTTTATAATTAATATATTTTTAATGTAAGTTCAAGGCTATAACGAATTTGAGTTTAGGAAAAAAAATTGTGATTTTATTTTAAGAATCATTAAATCTTTACTGCATACGTAATTTTACAGTATATTTTCTCCAATTTATGTAAATTAAATCTGCAAATCGCAAATGATCATTTTGACGGTAACATTTTTTATAAAACTGATCATGCTTAATTTGTTGGATTATTAAAAGTTGAGGATTCTAAAAGTTTTTAACTATGAAGAAAAAAATATGAGTTAATATTAGTTTAGGGAAAAAGAAATCCATTATTTTTACGTGAACTTTATGTAACTTCTTTTGGATTCGCTTTGTAAAAAGGTTTAAAACAGCTTTCATGTAGATTTTTAGGTCTTGCGTGTTACGACTGCTGACATGCGGTTCACTTCGATCATTTTTGATATTTTATAGACATTTTCGACGATGCTATATCCACATGCGAGGTGCATCTCTAACATCAAAAATACCCGAACGGAATCGACGAAACAAAAATTGTACGTAACTGGTTGTTACAGTCTTATATAGGACGATAAACACCTTTCACAATTTTAGCCACCCGGCTATCTTTTTCACCGTTACAAGAGAAAAACGAAAATGTATCGAATTTTCTGTTTGTCGTCTTCCATTTTTAAAACCTTGTACTCGTAACTGAATTAATCAAACAAAAAACCGCAAGAGAATATTTTAGTGTCAAATGTCACCTTTCCAACGATTATAAATCTGAAATTGTTTGATAGATAACTCACGAGATATCGATCACTACAGACGTCTACTGAAAAAAATAGTGGATTACTTTTTCCCCAACCTAATATAAATCATGAAAACTTGCTAAACATGCAGTGTTTAAATTTACAGTTGCACAAAGTGTGATAGCTGCATCATATGTCGATAAAGCCTGTCTATTCCGAATGATTACATTCACAATAGTTAAGAATTCAAAGGTTCTGAGTTTAAAAAAGGATAAAAATTTTCATGACTGGTTTGCTGGAATCTATCTTTAAAATAAATAAAAGAAAACTGAATCGCAAAAATTATTTTTTATATAAAAACTTTTACAAAATCTTGCCAAAGTAGAAAACAGTTATAAATGGTTCTATCTTCATCAGTTGAATAAACTTAAAATCTCAAGACAAAAATGGAAAATCACTTATTCAAATTTCAACTAAATTTCTTAGCCAATCCTAGAATAAAAACCAATTCGTGATAAAGATTGGAAACATTGGAATGTAATTCCAGCCCGCAAGAGAAAAAAAAAAAAAAAAAGTAGATCCGCCGCCTGCGTAAAAATCAAATCCACGCACAGACCCCTCTTTACAGAGCACTTTCGGTGAAGACCCTTCTTGTTCAGGAAATAAAAAAGGGACTAAAAGAGAAAGGGAGGCAAAAAAACAGGAGAGAAACGGAAGGGGGGTCGGGCAACATAATAAAAGAGAATCGTGATGAATGAGACGGGAATCCGGGAAATTTGTCAGGGAGGAGGGAGACCATTCCGGATGGGAGGACGGGTTGGTCATCCGGTCGGCCCGTGCATGCCATGTAAAACATTCTGCCACTCATCTATTTCTGGCTTTAACAGATCCTTCTTTCGCTTATCTGTTACTCCGAGGAAAAGTTTAAGTTTGTGCAGAGTGCGAGTACCATACTTGGCGAAATTATCGCCTTTCTCATTGTTGCCAAAGATATAGTGATTTGATCTCATCATGATATTAATTTACAATATTCTAAAATTGTAGAAAGAAAAAAATATTTTTTTTTTTTTTAATTTTTCAAACCATAAATTTGCTTTATTCTTTCAAACAATAAATTTGTTATTCTAAATTTCTTGGTAAGATTACTTGTTTAACTAAATGGTGTTTGCTAAAGAATATATTTGGTGGATTGGCTTTATAGGAGTTCTATAAGGAACAGAACGGATGGCTATTTGAACAAGATGGACGAGTAGGTGTGGCATCTTTAAGCCGAAAGTACGTAACTCCTCCTAATTTAGAATCAGGATTAAAAGGTAGATATCACACTTGGCCTCCGGTTCTCAAAGTATCATATCAATTCATGGTGAGACCTGCTACCTATTTTACGTTCTTTATAAATCATTACACACGACAGATTTTCAGTAGGTACAGGTATAAAACCCCCACCTTACAGAAACAAGAACGACGACTTTTCCCGTTAGTCTTCCTTTTTTAAACAAAATACATAATTTGTTTATTTTTAATTCTAGAACATTCATGCTAATTTATTATTATTATTTTATTTCTAGTGATTTTATAATCTTCGCTCATTTGTTCTAAAATACAAATGTTTACTACAAAACTAAAGTTTCATGTCAGTCTGAGGGTTCATATATTTACAGTTATCTTTATTGTGGATTTATTATAACACATTCACGTATATTGTGCCTTTGTTGATTTACAAGCTCATGCGTATATATATATTTACCACTTAAACATCTAAATTATTTACTGTAGATTTATATTATATCCCTTTCACAGAGCAAGTTATTCGAACAAGCGAAGCTCAATTGAGTAATTAAAAAAAATATTGGAATTTCGAATTGTTTTAATAAGGTTTTAAGTATCCTATATTTAATATATATATAATAAATAACAAATTGTAAATTTTAATTCGCATAGCTAAATATGCTTCTAAAATTTTTAAGACTTAATCAAATTATTTACACTAAAAATTTAACTTTAGTAATGCATGAAATAGTAATGTATAATACTAGCGTGGATAACAGCTTGAATAATAGTTTAAAAACCGAGATAAACTGTCAACAATTTTATTCTGGTTTTCTTTTTAGTTAAATTTTGTGCAAAAGACAGGAATTGATAACTTTTTGTGTATTTTATAGTTTGGTTACATTTTAAATGAGATTATATATTTGGAATTTTTAATGTTTATCAAAGTTAAGATTTTTTTCTATATAAATTATACTTAAATTGTCATTAGAATTCATTGTAATTCTTTTTTTTTTAATCCAATTAATTTTTTTTCGTTTAGTTTAAATTAAATGTAAAAAATTTTTTTAAATGTTTATTTTCTGAAATAGCAAAATTTTTTGAGCTGAAAATATTTAATGTCATAACAATGTTTAACAATTAAATTATGGGATTCCGCATCAAGTTAATCACAATGTATGCAACATAAAATATTTTCGTTACATATTTGCTTAACATAAATCGAACACAAAGCCAAGATGGCAGATAAAATCTTAATCTCTAAATAGTAAAGGATTTAGCATAACAAATTAGCTGTCTTGAAATTAAAACTGGATTGGTTTTAATTCACGTTAATTCAAATTATGGTTTTAATTCACGAAATTAATTGGTGTAATTCACGGATATATTTTTCCCTTGACAGCAATAACCAAAAGATGAATGTCTAAAACAGTAATTAAAACTCATCATTTTAATGAATATTTAATTTTTATACCATCATAGGTATAAACTCATTATATTCATAATTTTATAGCATTTTTTTTATTTTTTAATTTATAAAAAAATTAGCACATTTCAAAATGTGCTAATTTTGAATTGAATCTATAAACAACCAGAAATTTGATACATATCTATAATCAACTAAGCATTCTGGTTTGAAGTTCAAAGGTTCGTGAACTTGATTCCTACTTCGCATGTGGCTGTTTGACTGGCTCGGAATTAATTTTAAATCATTATTATTGGTTTGCATATATGCAAAAATCGATCCTTAAATGGCAGAAAAAAACAATCCGAATAGTAGATAATCACTATAAAATTAATGATAAAAATTTATATGCTTTTTCAACGGGTTCATAATATTGTTCTCAAAAAGTACGTAATTGTATAAAAATTTTATTGCTGTATAGATGAGATAGTTCATTCAACGAAATATATTTTTTAAAAATATTTTAGCAAAAGCATATCTCCAAGGTTTCCAGTTTTATGATAAGCCACATTTATTTTATAAATAAAACATCCATAGCTATTAAGAAATCATCATATATTATATATAAATTTTACAAAAATAAAATACCAAGGATTTAAAATATAGGTATTCTCATTTTTTAGAAATTAATTAGAAATTTATTTTGTAATGTGATGAACTATTTTTATGGTGATATATATAACCGATTTTTTTTTTTCTTTCTCTCTTCGCTTTGATATCAGCTTAACCACTGAAAGGAGATATACAACACTTTTGCCGAGAACTATTTGGCAGCGTTGAAGGAGAAAAAAAAAAGTATAAATCCAGCCAGTTTGAGTCGTAGCCAGCTACTTCTCCGGGATATTCAGTAAAACATAAGCAGCAATACATACTCCTTTAGAAGCATGAATGCTATTGGTAGCATATACACTCACCCAAACAAACATAAAAAAATAGACAGATAGGGCTCCTCGTGGCAGCCCTATTAAGCGGCCGAGGTGCCCCAAATGGGCGTTTGATAAGCCCCGTCCTCACACCACATCTGGTACGGGAGCAGCCCTATAACGGAGTGCGCCCTAGATCCACAACTGAAACTCATCTGAACATGGTTTGAAGATCGCCATTTTTTTTTTTTTACTCTCTGTATAGTTTAGATGGAAGGATTTTTGAAGCTTTCCCAAATACTGACGTCTCTTTCTCTACTGCAAATCTTGAAAAATGCAGTACAGGGATGAAGAAGCAGGTGCTACGTCCTTTATATGGAAATTGGAGAGAGTTTTTGGAACTTTGGAATCGTTTCTCTCTGATATTTTCTCTTCTTGCTTTCCCCACGGCTTTTTTTTTTTTCCAGTTTTATCCGAGCAAGTAATATTGCTCTTAGAGTGAGAGGAGATGGGATTTTTTTTTTCACCCACATTTCTAAGGATTCAGTGACATTCAAAGAAAGGATAAAATGGTTAAGATAACTTTCGAACATCATAAGATATCTTCGACATGAGGTTTCGAAGAATCGAAAATCATTTAATTTACTGTAATAATGATATCTTGCGAGATTTTTTTTTTTCAATTAAAAGAATAGATTTTTAAAATTCGATTGGGAGCTTTTAGCTCCAAAATAAATCCAAATTGAAATTAATTTTATTATATTAGATTTATTCTTCAATATTGATTTAAATGATAAGCTAGTTAAATTTTCCATAACATATAAGATGCTTAATTTCCTCTATTAAGATCCAAAGCTGCTAGCTAGCTGAATGATAAGTACACCTATCCCCCGATTTACACTGAAGATAGGTTCCTTAGAAAACCGTGTAAATCGAAAACAAACTAAAATGTACATGATTCAGTCATTTATTTCAACGTAAAATAAAACTAAATATATCTTAAAAACATAAAAATAACTGTCTATTTATAAAATGACAAAAATATAAAGGTATATGTATGTAATTCATTTTACATATAGAAACGAGAAATATAAATTAAAAAATTTAACCAGAAATTTAGTTACTGTTATCACTTTCGTAGATTCTTAATCTTTAGTGATATCATCCTGATTGGTATGATATCACTTTCATCACTCGATAGCGGTTGATGCGATGCTAGATGAATTAGAAACAACTTCAGGTGGGTTGGTAGTGAAAGTTACCAATTGTTTTTCGTTTCGTCAAACAATTGTGTTTCGTTTTTAATCAAATCTTTATAGACCTCCTCATATCGAGTTAAGCGTTGAGTTACCTGAAGGTTTGCTTGATGTACTGTGCCTTAAAGGTCGAAATTATCCCTTGATCTAACGGCTGCAATAAGGAACTCGTATTCTTGGGTAAAAATACAACTTGCACATTTTTGTCAGAAGTTGGAAACAATTGAACGGAATGCAATGAAAATCTTATTAAAATATTTGTCTCTGAATGACTTAAAAAGTACGTTTTATTTCGAAATTTTTATTACAGGGCGTTAGTCATTTATTTAAACATTTAATGCTAAATTGAATTTGCTGTAAAGCAACTTATTATATATATATATATATATATATATATATATAAACGATGTAAAAAGATTTAACATATTAGGTTGGGGAAAAAGTTATCCATTATTTTTTCGGTAGACGTCTGTAGTGATCGCTATCTCGTGAGGTATCTATCAAACAATTTTAAATTTACGCTCATTGGAAATGTGACATTTGACACTAAAATATTCTCTTGCGGTTTTTTGTTTGATTAATTCAGTTATGAGTACAAGGTTTTAAAAATGGAAGACAACAAACAGAAAATTCGATACATTTTAGTTTTTCTTTTATAATGGCGAAAATGCTAACCAGGTGGCTAAAATTGTGAAAGGTGTTTATTGTCCTATATATGAATTTAACAACCAGTTACGCACAATTTTGGTTTCGTCGATTCCGTTTGGGTATTTGGATGCTAAAGATGCACCTCGCATGGATACAACATCGTCGAGAATGTCTATAAAATATCAAAAATTATCAAACTTGACAGCATGTCAGCAGTCATAGCTTCGCACAAGACCTAAAAATCTACATGAAAACTGTTTTAAACCTTTTTACAAAGCGAATCTGAAAAAAGTTACAAAAAGTTCACGTAAAAATAATGGATTTCTTTTTCCCCAAACTAATATTTCTGGAACTCAGTTCACTTGAAGTACAAAAGCAGATACTCCTCTTTTTTTTTCCCCCAAAAAATTCTTATCTATAACTACTTAACTTAAAAAATATGTGCAGCACTGAATCACCTATTTTCTAAATTTAGAAATAGTAATTTTTATTAAAAAATAAAACATAAACATTTGTCGCAATGATCAAGAATGCTTTATTTATCGTAGAAAAATTGTAAGTAAAGTCTTCTTGACCATTGCTATAAATATGTTTATGTTTTTCGTAATAAGAAACTGATCAAAAATAAATTAGAACATTTACGGAAGATTCTTGGCTTTAATAATTTCGTCTCTAAAAGAAATTTTTAAGAGTTTCAAACTTCATTAGATTTGTTTTTGAGTAGTCTATACACAACAAGCCTCATTTCCTGATACAAAATGGTGTTTTTAAAACAAAACTAGTTCAGAGTAAATATTAAAATAAAAGATAATAAACAATGTTATTTTTTCCAATCTCAATTTTTCTTGTCTGAATGGTGGATAAACGTTTTTCCATCGGAAGTTAAAATGTCACGGTCTGCTAATTTAAAATATATTTCAGACGGTTGATCTACATAAAAATGTTTTAAATTGAAAGAAGCAGTGTTTTAATTTCTATACGAAGAAACTCGACAGAAAGTAAGATAAAAACATCACATTTTTCTTGACTTTTTGAGTATTTAGTTAAGAAATTATTAAAATTTTGCTAAGACTTCTTTCATTAACTGAAAAAACAAAATCGAAACTAATCAGGGAATTTTATCAGTATGTGGCATTTATACACAATAGAAGGGCAGTAGCTGTCCAAGTCAAAATCAGGTTCTTGAGTTGGTCCCTATGGTTAAAATAACCTCTCCTTACAAACCTCTCGCAAATACTCCAAAATCTTTTATCTTCACACAAAAAGGGGTCACCTTCTGTGCTTGTCCCTGGACATCTTTGGACATGTCTTCAATTTATCTTTTCACGCTATGTCGACCCCCTCCTGAGAAGAACAAGGTTTGGGTGGACCTTTTGACCCTTCGGTTACTAATGGCCATCAACCCTGATCGATGGAATCGAAACAGTGTAAAAGAGAACTAAGAAAGAACAAAATAAAGAGGAAGAGAGAACAAAAACTAACACTTTCCCATGACGGAAAGTTCAGTATTTCGAATTATTTCTCTGTGTATTCTATAAATATAGTCTCTAATTTTTCGAACTTACAGATGTGGATTATTTTTCAATTGATTTCAAACGATTCTGATATCGATTTGCTGTGAATTGACCTTCCACTTTCCACCAATGGTTAGAACATTTTTCTAAAATTATGTTCACAAATTTCAGAAAACAAATATTTTTTTCAATATGTTCTTGAATCAATTTTAGGTTTTTGCATAATACTGTACAAAATTAATTTAGAATCTTCTGTTACATCTAAATGCATCTATGAAACGGAATTCATGCTAAAATGTAAGATGATAATCAAAGAAATATTTATAACACAATAATTGATGAGCATATTTCAAATAATCGTATTCAGATTTAAATGACTAAAAAATTACTTTTCAAACATTGTATACAATTATATTCACATGTAAAACTTTAATTGCGAGAAATAAATAAAAAATACAACTTTAAAGTCACGTTAATGTGCGTTGTTACAACTCATAATCTTTGTAAACATCTTCACAAAAAATCTTTGCAAAATAAGATACTCACTAAAAATTTAAAATAAAACATTACTTAATGTTTAAAATTAGGATTTAAAAATTTAAATTGACAAAGCAAAGACACTGTGTGTTAAAAATTATTCATTTTGTTTTATTAGGAATTGAAATAAATTACAGTAACATAAATTAATAAAAGATATATCAGAGCAAATATTTAGAAATATTGGAGAGAAAGAAATACAATAATTATAGAAAAAAGAAATATCAATTATCAAAGCAAATTTAAGACAATAATTTTTAGGTAAAAAAACTGAGTTTATTTTCTGCAAAACTGTTTAATGCAAGCATTCTACTCATTTCTATTGAATTATAATATATGTGTATTTATTTTTCTACTAAATTATCTTAAGGCAAGTAAAAGGTAAATTAAATATTTTTTGAAGAAAAATAATAAAATATATACAAAAGACTAAGTATGAATATAAAAAATTTATTAATCTTTATTCCTTAAACTATACTACTTTACTTAAATAAAAAATGCGTACATTACTGTTTGTTAAAAAAAAACTATAGTTAAAACAAACTAAAAATTTTATAGCTTATATTAAAAGATAGAAAGATGAACAGTTCTATAAAATAAAAATGCAATTAATTTTTAAAAAAGATCCACAAAAAAGTGCTAAAACTGTTGGGGGGAAAAATATAATATTTAAGAGTTAAACTGATGCTTCCATATAAAGCTGCAAATAATAATCCTTTTAATTCTTCAAAACCTAAAAGAAATCTTCATTTTATACACACACATATAAGTATACATGTATATTTCAGTACACTTCATAGAATGTTTCTTTAATGTGTTCCTCAAAAGAGTTTTCATCGAGGTAAGCAACAATCCTCTCAAATCGTCAGTCATGAATTTTCAACTCATTAACGTCAACTAGAAAAACATCATTAAGAAATCTTTAAATGCTTCTTGTAACGCCTTCTCATAAATCGATTTGTAGTGAAAGTGAAAGTGACGTTTACAAGATGGAAGAGTGGAGTTGGTGATGTAGGGAAATCCAGTTTGTCGTATTTACGAGAGAAACAAACAAAAAATATCCGGAAGAAATTCTCTCTCAGGGAAGTCTTAAAGAACTCAAGTTCTGATCTTTAAAATCCAGAAATAGAAAATGGGTAATTACTTGTTCCACGCGTGTCTTATCCGCTTAGAATATATTACACCTGTATTTTATTCACAAGTTTTTTCTTTTGCCAAAGGGTTTTTTATCACTAGCGATTCTAAGAACATAACTTTGATTTCAGAAAACTTGAAATGCGCTTCGTGTGGAATTTTTAAGTACTATTTTAAATATGCTTCGAATGGATTTTTTTTTCTTTAGAGAAAGACAAAAATAAAACTTGTTTTTAAAAGTAGTCAGTGTAGAAAAGTAAAGCTCTTTCTTTGAAGGTCAACTAAAAAAAAATACTTGCATTTAAACTGTGCCGAATAATCAATTCTAGAGTTCAGATCTTCGAATAGCTGAATTCGCACAAATCAAACTGAACTGAGACATGAATATCCATTTATCAAATAAAATCGTTCGATTGAAAAATTGTTCCAAGTAAGAACGTTAGAAAGTGACGCCATATGTGTGGTCATTTTACTAGTTAAAACTGAGTCTGCCATGAAACTATTTTGCAGAACATAGATTGAAATAGAAATTCATTTATTTATTTGATTTATTTTTTGATGTTTTGTGGTTATTGCTGTTATATTGTATTTTTTATTCATTAAATTTATTTTTCATTAATGTTATATCATTTTTGTTATTAGTTTCATTTTTTTAGAGTATTTCATCCGAATATATTTTACTAAACTTTTAAATTTTATTAAAATGAATTAAATATATATATCGATATTTTATTATTTTAGAATAAAAATTAAATTAAAATTTCATTAGAACACATTGAATGTTAATATCTAATTAATATTTCCTTTAAAATACATTAAAGTGATGATTCTTTTTGTGAATTAAAAGAAATTTTTATACGATATTAACAAATGACTAACATATTATATGAAATACTGACTTCCTTCTTTCAAAAATTCGTAGAAAATTTTAAAAAATGTAAATATAATTTATTAAATTCCACATGTTTTGCGTAAAACGTTAAAAATTATAAGCAAAAATGTTTCAAGAAAAAAGTGAGTTTTGTTCAAATCTTATTTGCTTAAAGGAAAAATAGAAATTAAATCCTTTAAAATAAATTTTTTTATATAAACATGTTTTTGAATATAGATATTACGAAAATTATATATTAAAAAATCTAATCTAAATTATACTGCAAAATAATTTAACTGTTTGGACATTTTACATTACAAATTCTTGGAATATTTCTAAATTTATTCACAAAATTTCTTCACTTTAAAAATATGTTGTTGTTTTTTAATCATTTTACTAATGGTATATCTATTGGTGTATAAAATTGCTTATATAATATTTATTTATATAAGAAATTTTAATTATAAGATGAAATAAAACTAATCTAATAATGTGAGAAAATAAAGAATTAGAATTAACTGTCCTGAATGTGAGATTAACACATGCATGATCACGTGTTTCCAAGATTGTTGAATTCAATTTATTACTAATTCTATTTCTACTTGTATCGGAAATGATAGTTAGAATAATAAGTATATTTTTTATACCTATTTCAGATAATGATGTTTTTATTGAAGAAATTTTTTTCGTAAGCTTCAATTAAAATATTTAAAATTCTTATAAAAATAAAACTAAATCATAAAACTGAGAAAAACACACAAGCACATTTTTTCTTCGAACAAATTAAATGCATTTTATAATAAATCATGGATTGTGTAAATAATATACTATAAGTGATAACGGTTGTACTATTTTAATAATTTATTATTATAGTATAAAAACGTGCGATGATGCTCTTATAAATATTATGTGAATAAAGGAAATTATAAAACTACTTTTAAATGCAATATTTTCAATGATTTCTTTTAAAATTATTATTTGCTGAAATCCCGTTTGTTACAATTTAACCATACTTTGTATTAGTGAAAAGATATTTAAGTTTATTTATAAAAGTATGGATAAAACCACATCGTCCTTCATAAATATTTTATTTCCTTTTGACTAGAAATGACGCGGTTAAACATTCAAAACAGAATTCGAAACTGCACACATTCCCGTCAAACTTCAAGAATGCTCGATTTTTGGCACCCTCAAAAAAAATATCGCTCGCACATTCCTCTAGAAGCCTCCCCTCCTCAGTACACCTGCAGAGAAAGAAAAAGTATGTACACAACATTTTTTGTCAAAGAAAGTCAAAAAGTCACTGAAAATGGGAATGCTTGTGTCGCAAGCGGGCACAAAAGCAGGGAGTCCTCAGCACACTGTCCATTGAGTCATGCCTGGAACACGTGCACGCAGTTGGGTCAACATAGGCACTCCTCGCTAATCCCACCCACAAGAAAATGTCACTGGAAACCCCTTTCTCGCTGAGGCAGTCTGGAAAGATCATCACCGGCTAAAGTCGGTTTTCCCACCGCGTGAGGGTGGTTTTAGTCCGGGGGGGATGGAAGAGAACCGGTGACTTCGCAATCTGGCATGTTCCCACACCTGTGTGATGGACTAGAGAGCTCTCTGCACTCTTTTATCCCCTTGATTTACTGAAAGGGACCGTCGTCCCCCGAACAACAATGTTCTTTTAGGAAGGAGTTCTTTTCTATAAAGTTTTGGACTCCAAAGAACGAAGTATCCTTTTTCAGAGTTGAAAGCAATGGAATGGAGCTTGAACTGGCTGAAGGCGTTTGGTTTACGAACAATCCGCCTCTTATATCTGGTAATAAATACACAAAACGTCTCATATTTCTCGAGTATTATTCTGGTTCCTTAAGAATCGTGATATTTGTGAGCTTAAATACGGATTAATGCTTTCTTCTTATTTGAAATTCACTAAAACTGAATTTTTTTTGCACTTGATAATAAAATTTTTTACTTTTTTATAAGCGAATAAAGTTGACAATAATCATAAATTGATTTTTCAGTCCATGGTTATTTTTGTCCAAAAAGTAACAAAATGACCAAGTGCACACACTAAGGTCTCTGCATTTCCTTAATTGGTAGATATTCTTTTATGATTACTTTTACTTTTTGAACGTGAGGGCAAATTAGACTAGAATCTGCAGTTTAAAGATGATTCAGAGTCATTACTCTTAATCACGAGCAGTAAGATTAAATTCTTTCGGGAATTACTTCATTAAATGTCAAATTGTGAACCATTCAACAACCAACGCATCTTTATTTTACCAGACACATATGAAGCGATTATAATAATCATAACTTTCAATTATTTTATTTTTCTAAAGATAATTTATTTCAAGGAAAATAAATTTTTTTTTAAATACTTTTAGGAAAAAAGTTTTTTATAGTTCTAAACTACGTAGTTTTTTATAGTTCTTTAATAAAAAACTATATTTTTTATAAAAAAAGAATGTTTTTTATAGTTCTAAAATAAAAACTATATTTTTTAAAGAAAGAATATTTTTTATAGTTCTTTATAAAAAGTTTTTTATAGTTCTAAATTACGTAGATGCTAATGATTTAGTCTAACATTTATGCATTGTTTAATAACATTTAACTTTAATAGAAAATCAATGATATTAAATATATTGTGGATACAATCTCAGATAATTCTGATTAATCTCAAATTTAAATAAGATTAATCTATTTGTTTCATAAACTATTTTTGAATATACATAACAATCTTGTAGTTTTTTAAATATTCTTAATGTGGAAAAACGTTTAATCTGTACTAAAGTGCACAAAAATAGCTTCCAATACATGCATTTTTTTTAATGATTTGCAATATGCTTCTTCTAAATTTGTTTGACTGAGTACGTTTTTAGTTTACTATATTAAAATTGAAAAAGTTGTTAAAGTTTTGATGAATCATTTTAATTACATATATTTTGAATTTTGCTTAAAATTTAAAAAAAATCTAGCTAAATAACAAAACAGTCCTGTAAGCCATAACGCTTCACAAAACATGCATTATTAATTATTTTATAAATTTTCTGTTATTAACTTTCTTTTAATTAAGCAAAATTGTTTAATATTTATATTAACAAAAGTACAGCGTCCACTGTAAAATGTAGTACTAGGGGGCGATCAAGACATTTGCGCAAAAAATGGCGGCCGCTGTGCAACTTGCTTAACTACGAAATTTAATAAAAAAATTTCTCTCTTATATAAGAAATATATTCTTAAAAGCTTTTAATATGAGTTACATAATATTACAAAATTACTTTCTTTTACTGGTCAAAAATAATTACCAAGTTAGATGTTTACATTCTTAGAAAATGTACACCTGTTAATTATTAAAATAAATGCAGTAATTTCTGCTATTTTGTCGTAACTTATAAATTGGTAATTAATAATACTCTAAATAATAACATTATTCATTAAGATAGCAATCAATTACGGGTACCTATGGCATGTGTGTACTGAAGAAGTCGGACTCCACAGCAAATTGCGATTCAATTGAAAAAGGGGAGCAGTGCACCCCATATCGGAAAAAGAAAATCAGCAACAATCAGTTGTCGTAATTTAACACGAAAATTTCAATAATCAATACGCTGAGAGTTTATCCATTTTAAATAAAGCTAAAAAAATAAACAATTTCACATCGTTAATTACGAATGCTTTAATTAATTTATCAGTTCTAACTTTCAGAAATAAAATTCTAATAAAATATTTTCAATAATTCTGATTTTAAAATCACTAAATTTTAAGGATTTAAATAAATTTCCCAAAATATAATGACAATTTTAAAAAAAATGTAAGTTTAATTACATAGTTAACACTTGGAGCTAAGCATAAATAATTAAAGCACTCTAATTTAACATTTTAAATACAATAAGCAATGAATTATCAAGAAGGATAATTAAATAGGTGACTTAAAAAATTAAATATTTATGTTTTTATAATTTATGATGTATTCATATACACTTATTTTTCCTAAAAATATGCATAGCTGGTATTTAACTGGTGCCAGAATGCTGATAATTTTTGACAATATTTCAATTGAATTACCCACACTATCCAAATAGAAATATATTTTGCTATATCATAATACCTATCGTGATTGCATGTTTACATTTACATGAATCCCTTGAGTATTTTTATATTCAGACAATTGAATTTACAAATCACATTGGCGGAACGATTCTCTAATCATTCGGACATTTCAAAAATTGTTATTGTTAATATAAAATAGTTATATTTTTCTTAAATTATATTAATAGTAACATCAGAAATGTATGAAATGTCAAATTTCAGCGGTGGTGCAATTCGTTTTTACTTATGGTAGAAATAACTAACTCCATTTTCATAATGTAATTATATAAAAAAAAAAATAATTATGCACGTATGTTTACATACATACCATTTAATAATTTATTATTATTAGACTTCTGAATTTACGAAATGATAGTTTTACAAGAAAATTCAAGTACTTTAAAAAAGTGTAACAGCTGATAAAATGCTTTTTTTCAAATTTTATTAATTAATAACGTAAAAATGTAGAAAATTTGATGATGGATCAGACTTCCGTGATACATTATCAGTTCCTTGAAAATAAAAAGAGTAAATTAGTTGCCAACAAAATATCGAGTGCGTAATTTATAATTCTCCAAAATTTGAGATGCTAAGCCACCCAGCTTAAATAAGTCTCCACTTCGAAAATTGCAGACATGTAACAAAAAAAAAAAAATAATTCCCTTCCACTCTTGCTAAAACCGTATTTAAAACACAGCAAGTGATAAAAGCACATTAATAACTAAAAACAATAATGATAAGATTGTGGAGGGGGAAAAAATCACTTTCCCTAAAGGGGTTGTCGAAGGAGAAAAAAAATCCCATATTTAACTCTTGTTAAAAGATGGCACCTACTAGGGAAGATGAGGGTGAAGCAAAGTGGGTGGAGGGCTAATGATCCGGTGGACGATCCCAGCTGTCTCCCGTTTTTCGCACGTAAATTACCCTCCATAAAGAGGATAACCACTTAGAGGAGGTGGGTGGGGAACACACCGTATCGGTGGTGAAGTGGTGCAACCAGTATGAGCCTAATTTTGAAATGCTTGCCTCACCAAGCAGCTTTCTAGCGGTGCACCGTAAACATTTTTAAAGTGAACTCAACTTTTATCTCATTGATGGCAACATAAATTGAGTTTGAAAAATGTTCGAGCCCTGAAATGTAGATGAAGAGGATATGATCTCGTGCTAGCCACGGACTTGACTGCATTTGAATTAGTTCGATTTTAGACTGAACAACAGATTTTGTTTCCTTCCTGATATACTGTGAGGTAATGCCTGTCGTTGCAACTTATCGTATTTGCGAAAATCGCCTCAAAAAATATTAGTTACGCATCAATCCGACTCTTTAGTTCTTGATCAAAATGTTTTCCCGATTGATATAAATTATAGGCAGGTAAAAATGCATATCTATAATGATGGTTTTAAGTTATTGAAATCTTAAGATATATCTGTAGAAGGTAATGAGGCATTTTCGAATCAAGTTATCCATATTCAATAGTCTCTATTTCCTTGCGGAATATCTACCTGAGTATTTTAAGAGTATATCTCCACAAAACTAACTTGTTCTCAACTTAAACAGAAATCTAGCATTGATTGTTGTTATTTTTATAGGTACACAAATTTGTCATTGAAAATTATTCAGAATCATTTAAAATTGTCAGAATCATCAAAATATAGTTTGGAATTATCGTCAAAAGTTATCGTTTTGAGAAATTTTGTCATCGAAAATAAGTTATATTCTTATAAAAAATTTGCCACCAAAAATGAATCAAAATTATCGCCAAAAATTTCCAGAATCAAAGCCATTTATATCTCTAAATTATCACCAGAAATGATCAAATTTCAAAACTTTGTCGCCAAAAATTGATCAAAATCTCCAAGAAAAATACGATTTAAGGAAACTAAAATACCAAAAAAATTCCATGATAACCTTTTTACATTCAAGAAAAATGTTTAAATTGAAATTAAATGGAAGCAAAGATTATATTGAATCAAAATAAAATTAATTTTGCTTAATAAGGAATGTTAAAGTTTATTTTTGAATGTTTATTTCTCATAAAGACACGTGGAACTGTTTTTCAATAATAATGTTAAACTATTTGAAATATTTAATTTTGTACAATGTAAAATTATTCGTGTAAAATAATGCGAAACGAGTAGACAAAAACCACCAAAATGTTTTTAGGAAATAAAGCGTTGCCAACACATTTGCATAAAATTGAAATTTCGTAAATTCAAATATGAGCTTACAAAAACAATTTAAAACCGTTGCCACTATCACAAGAAACTTCGGTTTGATATGAAATAGTAAAGAAGCAATTTTACTTTCGTGTCACTTCTCTTCCAAAACTTTCATTAAGTCAGCAGTTTAGTAGAAAGGGATTTTATTCATTTTCCCCCCTTCCACCACTTGTTTGAATTAAAGCAGCAGATTATAAGCACCAGGATGCGACAAGGTTTTTGGAATATAAATGAGTTCGTTTTTCTTTTTTTTAATATTTGTTTTCCTATCCTTTACCTTATTCGTTTTCCCCCTATCTGTTAAAATCTTCGATATTGGAAGAATGTACAAATTCCCTATGGAGAGCATTCGAAAATAAAAAAAATTTTCTTTGTTTACTCCTGACTGAATAGGAAATGGTCTTCAGTAAGTTTTAAAGATTTTTTGTTGTCGTATTGTTCGTTTTATTTCAGATCGGTTTTTCTTACTTCGACAAAAAGAAATATAAGTGATTTTTAACTATGGAACATTATTGTAGCAGCTAAACTTTATAAATTAGAACCAATATATTAGTTTGGGGAAAAAATAATCCATTATTTTTTCGGTAGACGTCTGTAGTGATCGATATCTCGTGAGGTATCTATCAAACAATTTCAGATTTATGCTCGTTGGAAAGGTGACACTTGACACTAAAATATCCTCTTGCGGTTTTTTGTTTGATTCATTCAGTTACGAGTACAAGGTTTTAAAAATGGAAGACAACAAACAGAAAATTCGATACATTTTCGTTTTTCTCTTGTAACGGCGAAAAAGATAGCCGGGTGGCTAAAATTGAGAAAGGTATTTATCGTCTTATATAAGACTGTAACAACCAGTTACGTACAATTTTTGTTTCATCGATTCCGTTCGAGTATTTTTGATGTTAGAGATGCACCTCGCATGAAAGCTGTTTTAAACCTTTTTACAAAGTGAATCCAAAAGAAGTTACATAAAGTTCACGTAAAAATAATGGATTTCTTTTTCCCCAACCTAATATTTCATGTTTTACCGTGTTATTATTTTACATAACTTTGTTTTATGAAACGTTCTAAATTTGTTATAACTGCGTTTTTCTACAGCAAAATATGAACGTTAATTGAAAGACAAATTCGTAATTGTAGTGATATTTTATAATTTACGTGAAATGATCCATCATTAATATTCATAGAGCATTGGTAAAATGTATAGTTTTGCGCGCGTATAGAAATTCTACAAATTCTTTTGTTTACTCCGGGCTGAATAGGAAATTGTCTGAATACTTTTTAAGAAATCCGCGCGCTATCATATGAGTCTGTCCTATACTATTTTCCCAATTGTGTTAGAAATAAGTATTCTAAAAATGATTGTTTTAAATCAAGGAATATAATTGATGATTAAAGTGCATTGTTTCTCAGACTGTAAGACAAGAAAGTGGCTTGCAATTCGTAGCTGGTATTGTTTTCCTTACATAAATTCTGATTCCTCAGACTCTGCAGAGAATATTTAATTCTGTACAATTTTCTTATAAACTTTTATTCGTCATATTTTTGGCCTACTATTTGCAGGAATTTTGATTTTCAACATTTGCTATCATATCCCATATTTTTATTGGAACTCTAATCGATCAAATTTGTTTATATGCAGGAATCCAGATTTGCCAAAACTGTTTCATTGCCAATAAGAGCTTTGATTCTCCCTAAATGTATTTTAATCTGTTTAACCTATCTAACTAAATGCTTTCCGATTAGTTCTTCACTATCAACTTCTAGGCTTTCGACAACTTTTGAAATTCTGTGATCAGTCTTTGAAATTTCTTTCAGCAATATAAAATAACACAAATCATTATAATTTTACTGGATGATCAATTGTTCTTTATTTTAAATTATGCTTTCCCCATGATCTATGTAAATGAAATTATATGTTAAGTTCTGAACAAAGCATTCCATAAGACTTTGAAAAGTTAAGTTGAATACTGTTGCTTGTCAGGATTATAAAATTCATTACATTAGGTTCCATAATTTAAAAGATTTAGTTGCGTGATTAAAGGTAAATCAGTTGCAATTTGCAACATCCGTTTCCAAAAAAAGCAATATTTAATTGCTTGATTAAAATACGAAGTCGCTTAACAATCTAAATGAGAGAGAACAAAATCTCTTCAATTCAGCTTTTAAAAAAGTAAATGGTTTGTGTGGTAATTTTCCTAAACACCTACCGTTATGTTTTGGATAGAACTTATTTGTTGCTTATAATGCTAAATTTGTAGTTTTATAATTTCTGTAGGTAGAGCGACTTACTAAATACAGTGAGACCAATTAACATTAACCTTTGTTTTAGAACACCTAACTCTTTGTTTAGAACATCGTCAACTTTCAAACTCTTGTTTTAGAACATCGTCAACTTTCAAACTCTTGTTTTAGAACATCGTCTATTTTGCATACTAGATCTGATTCTTCTTATAACTGCAAATCCCACTTAAGATCTAATAAGCCATTTTGCTCAAATCGAGATTAGGCAAAGAGGAACTTCTATAAAATACAAACAGGACATTCATTCCTCACTGGAAATTTTTTCCATTTAACTTCCACCCTTCCCATAATTCAAGTCACTGTTTATCCAGCATTTTCTGGGTCGAGTGAATCTGACATCGCGACATCGCTTACGACGCATCGAACATGGCTTTTGCAGAGAACCCGCTTATCCAAACACAGCTTCACCACGCGGATTGAGTTGTTTTCAGTGTGCTGATCTCCACTTGTCGTGCGTAAATCTCCCGATAATTCCGGCCGACAAAGAGGAGAGCTATAATTTCTCTCCCCTCCCACAACTCCCATTCTCTTTTATTTGTTTCTTTTTTCCTTCCTCCCCCTTCCTACAAGGCAATACCAGATGAGAGACACCACGTGCTGCCCTTAGCCCTTCCCTTTGGCACCCCCTGATGATGGGAAAGGCGGTTGTGGTATGCACCAAGAAGAGTTTGAGAAAAATTGTCGGTGATTAATTTCGGTTTTCGGAAGTGACGGCCGAACACGGAATTCCGAATAAATATTCTAAAGAGAGCCCAGCTGCGTAATTTCAAGAAGAACATTGCTCGTGTTGTTTTTCGTTCAAAAATAAGGCTGTGAAAACTTAGAAATTCTCTGAAAAAAGAGCTACATCCCACTCTTAATTCATAATTTTGTTAATATTGATAGCATACCAATCACTGCAAACTGTAACAAATCCGAAAATATAGACAACGATTTATTTTACTACTTAGTTTCGGGTTTTCAAAAGGATAGAAAAACTTGAAATCACTCTCACAACATAGCAATATCCCAAATTCTGAAATCATTATTCTATTAATACCTATAATATTATGTTGGGGAAAAAGAAATCCATTATTTTTACGTGAACTTTTTGTAACTTCTTTCAGATTCGCTTTGTAAAAAGGTTTAAAACAGTTTTCATGTAGATTTTTAGGTCTTGTGCGAAGCTACGACTGCTTACATGCTGTCAAGTTTGATAATTTTTGATATTTTATAGACATTCTCGACGAAGTTGTATCCATGCGAGGTGCATCTTTAGCATCCAAATACCCAAACGGAATCGACGAAACCAAAAATTGTGCGTAACTGGTTGTTACAGTCATATATAGGACGATAAACACCTTTCACAATTTTAGCCACCTGGTTAGCATTTTCGCCATTATAAAAGAAAAACTAAAATGTATCGAATTTTCTGTTTGTTGTCTTCTATTTTTAAAACCTTGTACTCGTAACTGAATTCATCAAACAAAAAACCGCAAGAGAATATTTTAGTGTCAAATGTCACCTTTCCAATGAGCATAAATTTGAAATTGTTTGATAGATACCTCACGATATAGCGATCACTGCAGACGTCTACCGAAAAAATAATGGATAACTTTTTCCCCAACCTAATAAAATCCATATTGAAATCTGTTGCAATTTTTTAAATCGTGTGGTTAATAACCGATTTTAAAATAGCCTTGGTTTCGATTTTCAAGCATGGCATGTTGTTTTATATTCGAAAATAAGGGAGGAAAAATTTTGAAATTGTTCTGACATGTAAAATAACCAATCTTGATTAATTATTTTATTGACATAACAAAAGATAAAACATAACCAATATCTGTAACAAATCTGTGATTGTAGGTAACAGCTTGCTTCAAAAAACCAAATTCAAATTCGGTTGTATTTTCCTATAGAACAATGCCAGTGTTGTTTCGGAATAAAAAAATAAGGGGAAATTATGAAACGATTATGAGAACAAAATAATACAACCTTACAAAATATTGATAATTGTATAGATAATGACACAATGATTGCAGATTATAATGAATATTGATATTATGCTCAATGATTTATTTACATTTTAGTTTCGGTTTCTGATAAATGGAAATATCTCTCAGAGAAAGCTAATACACCCAAATTTTGATTCATTAATCTATTAATATCGACAATAAAGCAGTGATTATAATCTGTAATAAATGCTGAAATTATGAACGGTGGCTGATCTTGTAACTGAGATTTTGTTGTCGAATTATAATTTTATTTTTACATGAGAACAAATTCGACCGGAATTTTACTTTCAAAGTTGTGATTTCAAATCCACGTACTTACATAAACCGAGAAAGAATAAAACATTTAATCTGCTGAAGTAAAAAATTAAAATTTTGGTTATTTCGTCACAGCTTGTTAATTTATAACTAATTCTGCATTGAATTTCAAGTCACATGAGATCACAATTCAATCAAATTCACATATTTAATCAGGTTATTAATAAATGAATTTAAATCTCTATTTGTGTCAAATTTTTAACTATTTTAGAATATAAGATATTAAAATAGTTAAAAATTTGACACAAATAGCTGCGGGAAAATTTTAAATGGGGTAGGCGTAAGTAAAAAACATTTATAATTCCTTTTTTGAGTTTGCTTTTTAAATTAAATCATTTAAAATAAATATTAAAGTCATCTTAGTTTCAAAAATAATATGTAATTGGTAATGATAATAAATATTTATCGCGTTTCAATGAATGAATAATGCATTATGTCTCAATGAATAACAAATGCAATAATGATTTATAATGTATTAATGAATAAAAGAGTTTGGTATTATAGAAGAATAACACAAAGCAGTGTCTAAAATATACCAGCAATATTTTCCGTGTTATAATTTAGAATAAAATTGATATTTCCATGTTTATATAAATCTGCTATTAAATTAAATAATGAAGTGTTCAAAATTTTCTTAAGTCTAAGACTAGTTTAGGATGCCACTATTTAAAATGGTAAGTATATTATCATAACACACACAATATCATCTAAAAGTAGTAACTCACGTTTTGGCGTGCCTCTTTCTTCAGGAGTCGATCGTTCGATCGATCGGGACTCTTCGGAAAGATTCGGAGTTTCAGACATCCGGTCGGCCCCATCTGCCATGGAATCGCTATCACCTCGGTCATCTTTCCCATCCAGAAAGGATCCAACGGGTTGGCTCAAAGACGACCCGGTGGAGTTGGGTGGGCTCTGATGGTAGCTGGACTCGCTGCCACTGCCCTGGTAACAGGCCCCAAGGATCAGCCCCGATGGTGTTGAACCACCCATGTCATTACCTGGTGAATGTCCATCAAGTTTCATACTGCACTTGGCAGGCATGAAGGCTGATCCATGGAAAGCTCCATTTCTGTCGTCGGTCAGACTGCCCAAAGGTCGGAAAGCCCCGGCATTGAGCAAACTGCGACTTAAAGCATGACTGGCCACCAGTGCTGGGTGGTGAAGAGGTAACAGGTAGGGATCCCCCTGTCCAAAAAGGGGTCGGACGGGAAACGTAGGGCTGGTGAAGGGTACTCCCCCACCGGCAGGCACCATGCCGTCTTTGCCGGCGTCTAACCGCCCCCCACCCGGGTGCCGGGCGAAGGTGGCATGGCTCTGGGAGTGTGGCGTGACGTTTCCACCGCAGGTAGAACTCAGCACCATCACAGGGTTGGCCATAGCGTTGGAAAAGTAAGAATTTTCCAGGCACAACTCCTACAAAGAATACACAAAATTAAGTTATAGAATTTTTGCTAGCAGGTTTTCTCATCTTAAAAATACATTTTTAATTGAAAGTCATACCAGTTATTGAGTTACATTTTCAGCATCATGTAAAACGATGCATATAAATAGATACACATCAATTGTGTGTTTAAACTAGTCTGAACTTATCTTTTATGAGGTACTGCTAGTTAAATATAGCCAAAAAATGACTTCTATTTACTAAACTATATTACTCTCTATAATAAAATAAATATTCTCAAAAATAACTGCATTTCATTAAGATCAAAGATGACACATAGTATGTAGCTCTAAACTCCTTAATAACGTATTTTCTGATTTTATTACAATTAATTTTCATTGGAGAGACAGGCTATATTTACATCACGTTAGAAACTTGTGCTATATTTACATCACGTTAGAAAATTGTTAAATGTCATTTTATAAATATCAAAAGCAAATTTTTGAAATAATCTAAACTATTTTACCCAATGAGTTAAATGAATGTCCCCAGAAATTATTTCATTTTATTAAGTTTTCTTTAAAAAAAGTCACGTAAATTATATACATACCAAACTCATTAATAATACTTTTCTTTTTATAATTTATCGATTGAAAGGGAATCCATAAAATTATTAAAAAATTATAAATAAAAATTTTTCTTAAGGCATTAAGATAATTCTTTTGTTTTAGATAGAGAAACTAGATATTTAAGGCCCTTACTAGTATTTAGTAAGGACCTTAAAAAAGCATCTAGTTTCTTTACTTTAATAGAAAATAACATGGGTTATTTTATTTCGGATATTAACGCTTTATATGTGTATAATACACCGAGGTTTAGGAATGCTTTAAATATCCACAGTATCCAAAGTTCAGATTGCTTTATCTATATCTAGGTAAGGAATGTTTTTAATATTTTTCACTAGATTAGAAATTAATTTAGTACCCGAATAAAGAATACTTTTATTGTATCTAACATACGGAGAAGTTTTCAAATGAATAATAAGGCCTCTGGCATTAATTTCAACTGTTGGGGGGTTTGATACCCGTATTTGCAGTTGTTGCTTATGGTGGTTCAATATCCAATTAAAACTACCATAATGTAGTCATTGTATATATATATATATATATATATATATATGTGTGTGTGTGTGTGTGTGTGTGTGTGTGTGTGTGTGTGTGTGTGTGTGTGTGTGTGTGTGTGTGTGTGTGTGTGTGTGTGTGTGTGTGTGTGTGTGTGCGTGTGTGTGTGTGTGTGTAAGGTAGGCGCCAATTAAAAAAAATACACAGAGAGGAGAGTAGTATTTTATAATTCTAAATAAAAATTTATTGATTGAAAAAGTTATTTCAAATATTTCGCTGAACGCATCGGTGAATTTTATTTCACGATAAAAGGATTCATAGAAATCACGCATTTAATCTTATATTAGAAACTGAAGTTTTAGGATTAATTTAAAACTTTAATCACTTTGAATACTTCATTCCTACCAGTTCTACGAATAAGAAGAAAAACACGCAATGAGGGGGGGGGGTGGAAAAAAGAGGGTGATTTAAAAGCATTAAGAAAAACGTGCACTCATCTGAGATCGAAACGGATTTGAAATGAAGTGCCTTCGTTTTTTTAGGGAAAAATAGAAAAAAAAAAGATCTGTTTTAATTTTAAAAGGCGAGAAATAAATGATCCTAAGGATACCCTTGTTCGTCTGAAGAGGTGAAATGTATTTAACATAACAAAGGGGCAATTGTTCGGCCATGCCCAAAGTGGTGGGTTTGAATTTTCAAGTACTAAACCCTGTTCCCCTTTAACCCCCACCTTTCAATTATTCACTCCATTTTCATGTAATTTGGAGTGAGAGAAGGGGGACAGTCAGATCTTCAAGCATTTAAACTAATGGTAAATCTCTTATAAATGTATTTTTTTAATCTCTTAACAGCAAAATAGTTTTACCGAAATTGCACCAATACATATTGATGATATGTGATTTGCATTGAATTATATAATATTCAAATAACTTTAATTTCAGCAACAAAGAATGTGAGTTTTTCTTTATGATTGTTGGGTATAAAATCTCCTTTGACTTATCGCTCAAGTAAATGTTTAAAGAAATATCATGTTATTTCTTGAATTTTCACAAATACCGTTATTATAAGACATTAATCACAGTAGATTTACAAGTATGGGTCTTAGTTATAAATGATATTAAATACATTTAATAGTTCAAATAACTGAGAATTGAGTTTCCACATTTAGTGAAATTTACTATTTTAAAGGCAAAAATTCCAGTAAATTAATTCAATCATCATCAATTAAATTCTTTAAAAACCTAATACAGCAGTATCATTAAAGGCCAATTTTAGTATTAAAATACAAAAAAAAAAAAAAAAAAAAAAAAAAAAAAAAAAAGAACCAACTAAACAATAGGTATTTCCATTTTTATTACTAATATTAAAATATATTTCACGTAATTCGAAATAAAAGAAATGGAAATATATGCATCAATAATATCAACATCCTTTTCAATAATTTTTTATTTTTATTTAAACTTGATACAATTAATAGCAAATAAGAATTTTCTTAAGCTTTAAAATTGTTTCATAATTAATTATAAAATTTAATTAGTATTTCATTATATATATGAATACTAAAAGCTATAATAAATTACTGATCTTAAATTATTCAAAATCTGAACAATTTGGAGATTTTATCCAAAAACACACTTTACATTCAAAGCAACAAAGTTGAGGAAAGTAAAAAATAAATTACTTTTTAAATTAAATTAAAAATATTTAAAGTTTTCAGTGAAAAATTTTAGATATTGGTTTATTAACACCATTTTTTAAACGGAATGCACATTTTTAGCAATAAAAAAATTGTTCATTTTTTAATATTAACTAATTTACAAAATCTCTCTTATAATTTATGTCAAAATTAGTTTTGAGACATTAATGGAAACTTACAGGTATGATTATTAGTAATTTATTATTTATTACCATTTTTATAAAAATAAAAATATTATTTTAATAGTTTATTATTATTTTTTAAATATTTTCCATATTTTTGTTGAAGAAACATGACTGTACTACCCCCTCTTGATTATTATACATTATTTTCGCATTAATTTTCTCACCTAATAGAAATTCTAGGTTCTCAAAACGATTGAACCAACGAACGATTAATTGGCAACATGCATATACGTATGTGTTATATATATATATATATATATATATATATATATATATATATATATATATATATAATCACTCAAAAAGGTACAAGTATATAAAAAGTGCGTTTTATAATTTTATAAATTTTTAATGTCAATCTATCTATCTATATCTAAATAAGTTTCAAATAGTTTATTACGAAAGCATCACGTTTTCTATTTTATGTGAACTTCGTGTGGTTATTTTAATGTCAAATTTATGGATAGGTAATTAAAAACTACATCATTGAGCTTTTTATACTTCAGGTAGCTTTAATACATAGAAATATTCATCAACAAATTCAGAAAAAGAGCTATGCATACTCATTTGTTCTGTATGATTCAATTGAGAATTTAAATATATTCTATCACTATCCTCTTTAAAATTAGTTACTGGCTTAACTTACTAAAATTTATTTAAGTTAATTAGTTTTAATTTAAAAAATTGCGTCATTTCATTAAGTTAGAAATATTTTGCTTAATATGAAAGAAAAATGACAGACGTTTTTCAAATCACGTGGCGCGACACGCCAATGGTTTCGAAACAATTTGAAGTGTGCGGTGGTAATTTTAAGTATTAATAATATAAAATGAAAGTGATATATTTAAAATATAAGAGCTATTTAACTATCACACACTATCTCTGAAAATGTGATTTTTTTTTTTCGTAATTAAAAAAATTTTCCCACTTTCATTCATTATTTCATGAAAAAACTTTCAAACAAAAACTCCACTCAAGTTAGTTGATAGAAAAATGAATAAGGAAAAAAAAAATTAAATTTTATTTGTAAATTTAATCTTTTTATAATTTGAAATAATTTTTTTATAAAGTTTTTGTCAAACTCTTATTTATTAAATAGCTCTTATATCTAATACACACATCACATGTTTACTTCTTTTTATTACATAATATAGATTCTTACATACATTATTTTTAAGATTTAAGAAAAAGGTTCAAATATGATAAAATTAAAATATATATATTTCACGTAATAATGTAGGTGCTACCTTCAAAGCTTACTATTATTGTCTCATCCCATTTTAAATAACAAGCTGTCATCTACATGGTTAGTTACTATGGCCCTAATTTCAAAGTTCATGGATTCAATTTTTTCTTAGGATGTAAATCCTTAAAGTGATCCATATAATCTACTTTAAATTGAAAATCCCAATTAAATTTTGTTAGAAATATGCAACGGTAGACCGACAAATCAATTAACTAACCAGAAATCAAAAATAAATTTCAACCAATTAGCTCATTCCACAAGTAATAAAACATCGCCTATGTTTTTAATAGGGATCAGATAATATTATATATATATATATATATATATATATAATATGCTATTAATTTCCTTTAGGAAAAATAAACTTTAAAAAATTCACAAATAAACTACTTTACCGAATATTTTAAATCAGATAACACATTTTTAAAGTGTAGAATTTATTTTGTGAAGTACATACAGAATAAATTGAATAAACTGTTATAAATTATTTAAATTCCAAGAACAGTAAAAAATTTTATTTATAATAGTAATATTATTTAGAACGTGGCAACAAAGTGATGCTCTAAATTTTGTTATAAATTTCATAATATCATAACACAATATGATGTGATAATGTATTAGAAATGCAATAAGTATTTTCCTTTTTTTTTTTTTTTTTTTTTTTTTTTGCAGGATAAATTTTTTGAAATTTTAAGGATAGAAAGTGAATGACTTTGATTATGATTACATTCACTAAGTTACAAAATGTTTCCAGTAACAAAAATAAAAAATTTAATATTGTAAGAAAAATCGACATTTTTTTGTGTAAACTATAATTTAAGAACTTTAAAAATTAATTAACTTATATAATTTGATAAGAGATATTTAAAGTGGGGTTTCTTACAGGAACAACCCCAAATATGCTTGCTTCGGAAAACAGTTGAAAATAATTGCTTAATCAAGTGGTACTAAGTAATTTAATTTCTACAAGTAAATGGTATAAATTTATCTACTTTAAAGTATGGTCATTTTTCTCATGAAGAATTCTTTATTTTTCTTATATAATAAATATAATAACATTTTGAAATTACTAATTTAATAACGCTTATGTGGCAATGGATTAACCTCATTTATATGGAACTACTAAAAAGAAATTTCAATTTATTTAAAAAATCCCTATATCAATTAATATTTAGTAGAAAAGTAAAGTCTTGAAACAAAATTCCAATCAACATGACAAACGTATAATTTTTTAGATGAGGAAAATTGTTATTTAAGTAAATTAAAAATTTCTTATTGCCGCATTTTATTTATTGAAATGGAGTGTTTTAATCAAAAAGTAAAATAAAATTTAAAAAAAAATTATCTAAGAGAAATAGAAACAGAAATTATTTACATTTTATCTTTAAAAAATGATAAATAAAGACACATAAAAATTGAATGCCACAGTTGGAATATAAAAATATTAATTAATAATTTTTTCACTTTTTACTAATATAAATTAAGTTTAACTTTCATAATATTGCTATTCATTTTTTCGATGGCTATAATGAACACGAAAACTGATGTAATATAAAAGCTAAATTTATCAGTACTTCATCCTATTTCTCACTATATAGTAAATTATTAGATTGAATTTTTTGTATTATTATGCTACTAAACTTCTTTTGGGTTATAATAACATATCCTAAACCGGCAATAAAAAAAAATGTTACTAAGCATTATTCAATTGTTTAAAAAAATTATTAAATTCAGCAATTATATATAAAAGTTAAATATATAAGAAGTAAGAAAACCGAACTGTTGCAAAAAATATCTAAATATGACTATTTTATTACATGATTATAACAATTTTTATGGCGTAATAAAAAAAAATCAGCTTCAACACCAATTACAACTATTTTAACTTTTAAAAAGCAAGTATTCTGGCAGAAAACTGTGCAATTCAATTAAAAATGTGAACACTAAAAATAAAAGTCAATTATTTAGATAAAAGATTGAACATTTTCTTTTAATAATATATAAATTAAAGAGTCCCGTGATAAAAATTTAACAGAACCTATTTCATTTTGAATAAATATAACAGTTTTTTAAAGAAAAATACTAGTTTCTGAATCTGAAGAAATTCTGTAATGAAAAGATAATATATTGAGCGTACAGCGTTTTGAAATATTCTCATAAACTTTAGAAAGGCCGTAATCAAGTCACTGGTCATTATAAAATCTTGAAGATAAACTCTGCGATGGGAAATTTATCGAGTATATTGCGTTTTCAATAAGCATACCTTCTATAAAGATAACACCTGGCTTTTAATGGTTTTATGTGCAAAGATCTTAATAATTGCCCCTTCTAAAATTTCAGATAAATAAAAATTAAGAAAGTTATTAATGTATCAATTTTTATACAGCCTTATATATATATAGTCACAAACTTACACACCCTGTGTTTCTTTTTGTTTTTAAATTTTAATTATTTACTTTTATTGTGGTATTGTCTATAGAACAGAAAGTGATAAGTTAATGCCAGACAAATTATATTAGCATTAGTTGAGATAAAAAATCCTCAACGATCTTATTTCGTAAATACAACTAAATCAGCGATGGTATTAATTATAATCTTTGGTTAGCTTATACTTTAGGGTGCCCCCTTGATTCTCGCCAAGTTGTGGTCGCGATTGATCGCCAAGTTTGGCAAAATCCAATCGTATTCTGATTGCAACAGAACATTTGATGGTTTTGGGCCAACAAAAATCGCCAATAAAATTGAAAGCCAAACAAAAATCACCAAGTTTGAGTGGGAGGCATATTTAAATATAGTTTTACGTAATCTTTAAATATAACAGAAGAAACATCTGGTGATTTCAAATTTTATGCTTCAAAATGGCTGTTTAAAAGTTTCGCTGTATTATGATAGTCATTAATAATCTAAACAATTATTTAAATAAAAAAAACCCGGCAGTTCAGCAATAGAGCTATTCTTTAAATTGAAAGTTCCCGGGTATTATAAACAACAAAAGGTTGTTATTGGGATTCTGAAAGAACATTGGTCGTCATGGAAGTTTTTCGGGTTTTATTTTTTGCGACATGTAAATATGTCTCACTATCTTCCCTATTGGTAAGACACAACGCATAGCTCGACATTGTTTAATGGCTCATTTTGGGACATAATGTGATGGGTTCGATCCTAGCCTCTTTTAAACAAGAGGTTGGAGTGGGTGCTTGGGATTTTTCCGATTTTTTCCAATGCAAGACGGAAATACGGTCCACTATCAATGAAAAGTCCTTGGCGAAAGGCATTTCAAAAGGTGATAATTAAAATGTTCTACAATTGACTTCTCAACTGTTCAATACGAGTTGTCGAATACGCAGTTGTTTAAACTCCAAACATCCCTTTAGCAAATATATGATGAGCTACGAAATGTCAAAAAAATAATAAATATGTTACATTCTTACTAAATATCAATGAACTTATAAAACTAAAATCATTCAAATAAATTTTCAATAAAATAATCTTTTAGTAGGCACAATCGTAAGCAGCCTGGAAAGGAATTAATAATTTTTTTTTGTAATTAAAAAAAGTAATATTAATTAGTCAGTATTTGACTTCTATAATTATATTATTGTTTATCTTCAATTTTATATTTGTGTTCTAGAATATATTTTTTTGTCTTGCTTATAATTTGATATGGTGGGAAGTAATAGTTCAGTTTTGTCTTTGGTCATTGCAGAAAAACTATATTTTGTGCAAATTTGTCAACATCCCCAGAGGAAACTGGTTATGCTGGTATATTATTCGCTCTTTCATTTTATTCTATTTAATAAATTTAACCAGTTTTATAAATACTTTCGATGTTCTCCTTTTAATGTTTATTTTTCTAACATATACTTTGAGTGTAGAAAATTTTGAGTATATATTTGATAATTCCACATTTAACTGCTTTTACGCTGAAAAGCCATTCTTTTACTTAATCTTCCTACCAATCTTATATTTACATGTAATACTTATAACGTTGCTTTTTTTATGATTAATAAACAAAATTCTCTCGATGTGAATGTAATAAAAATAAGAAATCTGTTAAACATAGGAACATATTATAACTTCTTTTTATTATTAAAAGTAGTAGTTAGCAAATGTAAATAACTAATAACCCTGACATTTATTATCATCTGCTATTATTTTGAATTAATCTCAGAAATAAGTTTTAAACTCCAAAAAGATATTCAAAGTTCCTGTTTACAGAAATATAGGTCTCATAACTAATTAAACTTAGACTTTATATATATATATATATTATAGTTACGTTAGTAAAATCATTGTCATTAACAATTTGTAATGTTATTTGCAATAATATCTAGATGAATTTTATTTTATTTATTTTTACTCATTATTACATGGTCTACAACTTATGATTTATAAATATTATTTTAAAGTCATAACAAAATAAAATCTGTGACAAAAAAGTATAAATTAGAAAAAACAAGCATTCTTACATAAACACTAAGATTAGAGAAGTAGAATAATTATCAACTACTAAAATTATCAAGTAACAGAAACAAAAATTTTTTTAAATAAACTATTCTAAAAAATATTTTTCATAATTTTAAACTTAATTTAACTATTAGTTTCAATTGAAGATCAATTCATAAATAGACATAATATTTTGCAGTGAAAAAGTAAATCCATTTTCAAATAAACACTATTTATTCCAAATTTTTTTTTAAAACTATCATAATAAAACACATAATTTAAAGCGATAACTTACAAATCCTCAATGCCAAAAAGAAAATAATCTTTAAATAATGCTTTTCAATTTTTTAATAAATTTTTACTTTTTAAATCTCAAAAATATCCATATATTTGCATAACTCAGAAAAACTCATTTAGCATTATCGAAATTCAGAGAGAATTCCTTTGAGTTTAAAAAAGCTATATTGAAATCATCTAAAATATTTTCAATAAAATTAACTAGCATAAATATTTTTGAAATACTATCCAAAGCTATAAAAATATCGAATATGAATAAACTTAATTCCCCTAAAATATTCATAAAGTATTGTGAAAATCTGTTTTTGCCTTCTGTTTTTAAAGATGTGGAAATGTTTTCTTTTAATTATGAGAATGAAACTCACATAAAATTCCATTAAGAAACGGTCGATAAATGTTGAATAAAATTAATCTTGGTGAGATATTTTTGAAGGACAAGTGCTTTTCAGATAAATATGATAACAAAATATCAGGTGAGTTACATAAACTTAATTCTCTAAAACAGTTATTAAATAAGATACAAAAACCAAATTTTTAATAACCTTTAAAAGAATTGTAATATATATATATATATATATATATATATATATATATATATATATATATATATATATCCAACTAAATAATATTACTATAATTATTACTATTATAGTATGATCATGAAAATAAAATTGTTTTGACAAAATCTTTTGAAAATATAAAGAACCTCAAATTGGCAATAATTTCCTCACAATCAATTTATGATTAAAAATGATTAAGTAGCAGTATAGAAGTTCAATTTTGAATATTAAAATACTGAACTAAAACTGTTGAACATTGAAAAATTAATCTACATATTTTTGAAACTCATTTACTTTAAAAATAAAACCTATTGAAAAATGTTAACTGAATTCTCCAAAGTATATATGACTTAAAAAAAATAGCATTATGCTTAATTTGGTAGCTCAAATTATTGAACAATATATAAAATAATGTAAAACGTTTAAAAATTTCTTATTAATTCATAAGAATTCTACAATTCACAAACACAAAAAATTTATATTTTCGTTTATTGGTGGTAAATTATCCTCAGATATTGTTTAAAAATAGTTAAAATAAATGTAATTGTAATTTAAAATTGATATTGCTTAAAGCTTAAAAATATTTAACTTAATAGTGATTCGAAAAATTATATTTCATTCCATATATATTAGAATGTAACATGCTTTTATTTTGATGATAAAATAAGATACAGATATACAAAATATAGATTTAAGAAGGGGGAAAAAAAACTAGGAATAAATTATCTTATAGGCAAAGAAGTATGATTTCCCATATAATTAATTTTGAATAATAGTTTATTTGATGCACTAAAAATGGTAGTATTATATAGTAAACGGCTATCATATGGTACCACAGCAGTATAAAAACTAGTCTTCACAAAATTACATGCAGAAATGAAGATAGCTTGGAGTAAGACAATATTTGTATGCATTTAACAAGATGGCTAAGAATACAGTCAATTATATTGTTCAAAAACAATGATAATTAATCAACTAAGATTACAAAGTTATACATGAAAATATCTTGAGGAAAAAATCCACTAGATTAAATTAAATCTACTTAACAATGTTGCTATATTTAACAATAAGATTAATTATCATTACAAAATACATGATAGTCAATCAATCAAGAAATTCTTAAAAAATTATATACCTGAAATGTGGAGAACTTTAACCCTTGGGGAAAGAGTCCACTACGAGCTCTGTAGCGGTCGTGGTTACTCATGGTTTCGATATTGTATTCAATCTCGTTTTATAGCTGCTTTGTATTAGTCCCTTACGTGGTAATTAAGCCAAGTCTTTTCGATAAACTGAAGTCCAATGGTGATTGCTTATTAAGTTTAGAGAATATTGTGTGGATTTTATAGATGCCGCATCAAAGCAATCAATGTCACATTGAAGTGACGAAGTCCACATCATGGTCGGTGGGGAAAAAAAAGTAAACAAAATAGGCGCAAGTCAGTCCAAGTGAACGTCAAGTTCCCCACTAACACTGTCGAAAGTACCTCGAACACCAACTGCCATAAACTGACTGTATCTGCAGAGGGGACCGGACTCCTCAGCCCTGGTGGAGGGTTGAGGGGGCTGAAAATCCAATTAGAGTTCTTGACTCGCCCTGGTGGTGGGGGAAGGGGAGATCTCTCGCGCGGTGCCACTTCTCAGTCTTCTTACTACCCCAAACTATTCTCTCCCTGTTCATCTGGAACCTACAGATTTTGCATCCCCCCTACACTGCCAAACCCCCTTCCCATCAAGAGTAATCTCCGGCTCTGCCATTGGTTGGTCCTGGTAGTCTCTCTTTGGCGAAACTGAAGTTGCTCGGGAGTCTGCGATTGGCTGGGCAACTAGGGTGGTGGGCGGAGTCTGCGGCCACGCCAGTTCGAGGAGAAGGTGTTACTCGGAGTGGAGTCCGTCGGGGTGGGACCCAGTCGGGGACGGGAGTTTATAGAGGGATAAGTGGGGAAAGTTGCTGTCAAAAGAAGTCGTGTCGGCTATCTATTAGGACTATTAGAGAGTGCTAAATGGACACGCTTTTGAGCTGTCGGTCGGCGTTTCGGCTATTTTTTTTTATCGCTTTCTCATGAGAATGTCTGTTTTCTTTCCGGTATTTAACGAGATGGGTGAGGATAAAGTAACATTCTTTCTTTTCACAGTCGTTGCAATGAAGAAAAGTTGTTTTATTCCTTCATATATTTAATATAACTAAAATATTCTTTCTTTCATAAAAAAAAATCTTCTAGTTTTGATCGAAATTAACAAACAAAAAAATTATTGAATTCTCATCAGATTTTTTTTTTTTAAAAAATATTTATCAATTATATTTCCGAAAAGCATTTTTCTTGGCGGCACCTTGTTATTCTATGATCAATTTTTGAATTTCAACTGAAATTTGCTGCTAAGTCCGTTTAAACATTAACTTTAGTCGGAATCGAATCCTTGAACTAATGAATTGAAGGCAAGGGTTCCTCCAACATCCCTGTTAGAAGCTGAAGCTCTCAGAAAAAGTCTAATATTTTTTATGATATATAGTTGAGTACTCATAAACCGTACTCACTTCCCTCAAGGGAAATATCTGAGAAAATCCCCAAACATCTACCTCATCAGATGCATTTATAACAAGCTGAAAGCAACGATAATTTTTGATTTAGAAACTAAGGGGAGATTGAATTTTTAATCGTCCTCCTATAGATACCAATTTTTAACCTCTCCGTGGGAAATATAGGAAAAGTATATGAGGAAAATATTTCATATGCATTTTGGAAAATATAGGGTTAAAAAATATTCTTTTTAAACTTTGAAATTTCACCAGTATTTATTTTCTTTTTAGTTTTTTTCTTCCAGTCTATTATTATTTGGATGAAGTTAAACCTGGCTTCTTCACAGCACAAAAAGTGCTTAAATATTCTCCATTTTTACTATTAGTTATATATTAAAAAATGAATTAAGATTTATACAAATTTTGTGTATAATAGTTACCAATCTTCTAAAATACTTCTTTTTTTTTCAATTTCTGATGAAATCACAATTTTAATAATTTTTTTAAAGCGAAAATTTAAGAATTTAGGCATTCCAAACATGAAAATAAAATTCTGCCTTTTTTTGTCGGGGTATATATTTATCAGTGTGAGTACTTGGAAGTTTTCCTGGCTTTGTTTTCACAATAGATGAAAGTTCGGATTGATATTGCGGGGTTGGAACATTATGAGAAAAAAAAAAAAAAAATTTGAGTTTACAATAATATTCGAGATCATTGAAATCAAAATTAAAATAATTGTCTGGATTGTTAAAAAGTAAACTATTCTTTAAACTATGTATATTTACTACCGGTTAATCCTTATAGCTGGGAATGAAATCATTCTAGTTGATATGGAATTAGGTTACCACAATATTACTTACAGATACTTATTCCTACCGACCAAAGATGCTAACACAGTTAACCGTCTCTTTATTTTAAACAATGATCAAGTGACGAGATCATTTAACATTAAAAGACCTTAACTTTTATCATCTATAGACCAGTTTTAGTCCGGCGATGCTTGTACTGAGTCAGGTATAGAACTTGTTGCTTATTTATTGAAATAATGCTTTAGAGTAAAACTTATTATTGAGTGTATAATTGGAAATTCAAAAGACTGACACCTGGTACCAAAATAAAGATAGATACTTTAAATATGACATGGTGATTTCGCTTCGTCTGTTTGTCGGTCAACGGTCATTATTTTGCACGCAAGGACTAATTAGACCATAACCTAGTACAAACATAAAACTACTCCAAACCATACTAGTTCCGAACCACAACAAACATAAAAACCCAATGTGGGATTCGAACCCGCGAGCTGTTTCACAATTTTAATAATTATTTGAAATGAAAATTTAAGAATTTGCATATTAACTGGCAAGAGTTAACCATTCGGCTACCAGCTGGACGATGACATGGTGTAAATAAGTTTTAATTTTTATATTAAATGAGCATAATTATAAATATTCAAATTAATATAAAATGTGAATAAAATATTTTCCTTCATAATTTAAATTCTGGAAACAAAAATGAAATGTCCAGATAAATAATATACAGCAATAATAAATTTATCTTTTAAGTTGAAAATAAGTAGTTTAATACGAAAAATAATGAGAATAAATATAATATTCATAAGTTACTTATTGTTCTTAATTTTATGAAAAACATAAAAAATAAAAGATAAAAACATATTTCATATGTAATTACATTTTATATTCTTCGGCAGGTATATATTAATGATTTCTGAATGCATTTCATTTATTTAAGAAAATTAATTTCATTTCATTATTCGAACAGCTGAGTAATTGATGGGGAATCATTGTTCTATGGGAATCTAAACGTTCATTTTAAATTTATTGGATCCTTCTACATAACCTCAAAAAGACATTTTTTTTTCCAAAAAAGACATCCAAAGGAAAACTTAAGCAACACAGAAAATCTTCCCAGTTTTAAATGATTTTTTGAGATGGTTTAGCTTCACGAGTTTTGATTTACGCTTACAAGTTTTTATAGCTCTTTTGTTACTTAAATTTAAATTAAGCTTGTATGTTGTATTCAACTATATTGTATATGAAAAATTGCTTAGAAAATGATTTAATTATAATTAAAAAACAATTAAATCATCCTTTCCGACTTAAACTAACCATAAAGTGGATGTTTTGTCTTATTTTGCTTTTTCTCCTGTTCAATTGTCAAGGTGTTAATGGCTCCAGTCAATGGAAGATGGCTTCTCAAAACGGTTGCTTTGGTCTTTACATATGGAAGCGGTTTATTAACAAAATATACTTCAACAATATTTTCAATTTTGATTCTTAAAAAGTTCAAGCCACCACTCGATGTCATATTTTTAACGTACTTGCAACAATCAAAGTTTTACGCTCAAAATATTTTTAAAAATCTTTTTGAATTCCAATCGAACAAGTCATCAGTCGAAAATGATGCAATATTTTCAAAGCTATTCAGCCAGGGTTAAACGACTTGTTTCAACATGCGAATAGCTAGAATTCATTGGAAACCGCATGAAACCATGGCTAACTCTCAGAACAATTTATGCTTTCCAAAACCCCGGAGAGCCAGGCAAGAAAACTGGAATCTCGCACAGATAAAAATTTCAGGATATTTTGGAAGTAATATCGCTAGATTGTAAAATTTAATTTCTAAACATTAATTAAAAGAAAAAAACTCACGATTTTGTAAACATTTGAAAACGATAAAAAGGGATTTAAGCATGATCACAACTATATAACGAAACAACCACACTTTATAGTTAAAAAATATTCTTATATATTGGCTGTGTTATAGATATCGTTATCAAAAATAGGGCTTATATATATATATATATATATATATATATATATATATATATATATATATATATATATATATATATATATATATATATATATTAACATTATGTTGTGCATTCATTATTTTTTTCCTCAGATTCGAACCTCAAGACGGATGTAGAAACTGGCGTTGGTTTTGTAATTACAAATTACATTTAATTTAAACATAAAATTAAATCAATCCATTTACATACATATAAGAAAAATGATTTACATCTTATTCCAAATATTTAAGCATTATTGATTAACAACGTGGTTGT
>JAPDSC010039645.1:587-14973 GCA_026290005.1 Latrodectus geometricus
TAAAATTTAAATAATGCTCCGAATCTTATTTATCATAAAATTTTACTAATTGCTACGCATCTTTGAAATGATACAAAAAATTACGTTAATATTATTTTTCATATTAAAAAAATGTAAAAAATCATTATTATTCATACAATGATGAAATAAAATGTGTTAAAATATTGTAGTTTTCTTAGAGTGTGAGATATGTTATTGTTTTTTGTAAGATATAAATTAAATATTTATAGTTTTTCATTTCTCCATGACATAAATTAATCAATAATAAATATTGCACGCAAAATTATTTCATTGACATAAATAATATGAACTAAATACTGTAATCAAATAGTTTACTTTTCTTTTCATTTCTTGTTAATATAAAAATAAGTTATAATTCGGTTAACATTTAATTAGTTAGTGAAGAGAGAAATGAGTTTGAATATTTTTATATCTTAACAAATAATAAAAAAATTAAAATTTATATTTGTGGTATGGTTTTACAAATAAATTGTTGTTTTGTCTAATAAAAAAAATGTTTCTAGAAAGAAGAAATTTTGTGTCAGTTTTATTATTAGAGGTAGCTTCAAAGTTTTGATTTATGCGAACATTTCTGTAGGGGAAAATACCTAAGTGTTTACCGGAATAACTTATCTGAGAAGATGATTAACATATTTGCAAGTGAGAAAAACAGGAATCGATCAAAAATCCTTTCATATGCAATAGATTACTGAAATTACAAGGAAACCTATCGACATTTACAAATTGTGATAACCTGAAAAATGGTAAAAAAAAATTAATTGTAATAGTAATGGGCTCACTATAGACAATTTGATATTCAATTCCTTATCTGTTAAGCCATATTTAATAAATATATACTTTTGACTTTTAAGAAATTCATTTAAATGTTTTGAAATTTTAAGAGCCATCCTCTACAATTATTCAAGCAGAATAATATCTACTACAAAATCTTGAAAAACAAAAACAATTAGCATCAAAAGAAATTTTATAGCATATTTCAGCAATGCAATTTTTAATTAATAATATTAACTTCTCACTCTAAATAAAGTTTTCAATTAAGAAATAAATTTCCTTCAACATAAAATGCTAATTTCTTTGGGGAGACTTTTTTTTTTGTATTTCTAAGACTCACTATGTGCGAACTCACTTTTCTCCTGTCATTTTCTTTTGTTATTTACATAAGTCAATTAAATTTATAAAGATATCCTGTTTAGTTTGTTTTTGTATTATTTAATCTTTTCCTTGTATAAGACGAAATTTCTTAATTAAAATAAACTAGCGCGGTATAAATCTTTTACAAATTTACATAATGGGATATACATACAAATGTGAAAAAGCTCTTCTTATCACACTTACTCGGAACATGTCAATTGTAAGTGAATCTCAGGAAAAACAATTATTTTCTTAAGCTCCTAGGGAGGTAAAATAATTCGTAATGCTCTTCTTTCAAAAATTGAAGAATAAAATATTTATCATAAATTTGGTTTTATAAATAAGACCTTGTTGATTGCTATTAGGTAGTGAATTTTTCACAGATCATTTCATTTCAATATATTTAACTTAATTTATCTATGTTTTTCACATTTTTAGTTTTTCAAATCTGGTCTCATGTGTCAGAAAGCTGAATTAACTTGAAATAGAGATCTAGATAAGATTACTTTTCCAACAAAGATAATTAAGTTTTGCATGTTTTGAAATCTGTAGAAAATATTTCAAGTTTTCGCAGAATAGTATAAATAAAACTGTTGGTATTAATTAGTTCTATAGAAAGAAATCACCATACTTAATAATAAAAGTTTTTTCAAAATGTTCATAAAATTGACCTTTTAAATGAAATGCAGTTATTTTTGTTTAAAATGTAATTATATATCTTTATTGCTCTATTAAAAATTAAGTATATTTTAATTTTTAACAATTATATATTTAGTTCTATATTATTAATTATTTTTAAACAATTATAAAATTCTTTTCTGTACCCTTAATTTTCCCCTTGAAATTTAAAGAAATAAATGCACTGTTTTTTTTTACCCCCTTCTTTAGATCTGATTTCGATTACTAAAGAAAGCAAATTGTTGTTGAATATGGTTGAATTAAATCTAGATTTCTTATGAGTTTTCTATTAAATTGTCAATAATATTTATTATAGAACGTAATACGGTGATACTAATATACAAAATATAGAAAAGTGTAAAAATATTAAAAATAAATTATTTTTAATGTTAATTTATTCAATGTTAATATTAAAAATGTAAGCCTGGTTCTAAACGCCCCTGTATATTTAGATACTCTTCTAAATCTCTTTCAACTAATAAAAAATAACTTCAAAGTTCAATTTTTTAATCATGTAACCCTATTTTATTTAAGTTATTAGCATATTATCGTTTGTTTAAGAATTATATCAACGAAAATTTGTTGATAACTTCGGTTAAAAGGTTATTTTTAAAGTGACCAATAATTTATATTTGAACTAAAAGTACTCTAGAAGTTTTAATTCTATAAAAATAATCATTGTAAACAAAAGGTTTAACTTCATAAGTACTGTGATTTTTTTTTAAAATATATATATATATTAATTTTATGAATTTTAAGACGTAACTATATACATAAAGAAATTTGCAAAAAGAGGTTTTTGTAAAAGATGTATCTTGTGTTTACACGTCTCTAATTCTACTGATGAAAATATAGAAATAATTTCATAATAAATTATATCACTTTATTAAAAAATCAGCTGTATTTTTTATTCGATTATAATTTAATTTATCAGGCTAAATATATATTCTGAAAATAAAAATAAATTAATAATATCCATGCTTACCTTAATAATAATAATAATCATACTTATAAAACTAGCTTAAGGTCAAAATTTCATTTTCTATTTTAGCCGTTTTGATTTCAAATTAAAAGAAAAAAAATAAATGCGTATCAATAAAAGTTTGCTGTAGAATTATAAAATTTAGTTTATAAGCTCATAAAATCAATCATCTGAGTGTGTTCCGTATTATTTATTCACAAGAAGATGAAATATTCTCTCTAGAATAGTTCGTTCAAACGCTTATCAAAACTGCAATGCAAAAAAACAAGTATGAAAACACACAGAAAATGAAGTTTGTTGTAGAGAACATCAAACTAGTTATTTTCTACATACTAATAATACTACATTTCATTCTTAAGACTTAAATTTCTTAATTAATTTTACGATTTATTTGGAATTATTTTTCCCCTCCATTTAAAAACTTAAACTCATTGTTTTTCTAGACTTAATAAAATCATGTTTTTCAGAAAGTAGAGTTATAGAAGCTATATTTAAATGAAATTACTAATGTGTTAATAAAATAAAAATGGGATTACTAATCCAAAAAGCACTCTTTGGCTATAATTTATTAATCCTAAACAATTCTCTAATTGCATTCAAATAGGAGCAAAGATTATTATTAAAAAATAAATGAGTAACTTTTTGAATAAAATAAGAGGGAATATACTAATACTCATTAGCTCCTGTTGCATTTTAAACTATATATTATATTTTGCGTTAATATATTCATATTAAAGTTATAAAATTCAATGAAAATATTTAATATTACATAATTTTATAGCAAATAGATATTTGCTCTAAGCTATCAAATAATATTTTAAGGTAAATCGATATGAATATTTATTCATGTACCAAACTAAAGAAAGAAAGTAAAATTGATCATTTTCGTTGAAATGAAAAAGCATTGTATGCAAATATTTTTATTTGAAATTCTTTTAAAAATAGTAGTTGAAAGTCTATTTCTACAGAACATCTTTCTCCCACAACACTTTCAACTCATATAAAATCACTTGGAGTCTAACCCATAACTTTTGGCGCTGCTTCAGATATATTATTCAAAATTTAATATTACGAAATTCATTTCCATGACATGAAACTACAAATCAAAAATACTTTTGGCGCTTTCAGACAGAGTTTTTCATGATATTGAATAACATTTCGGCGATGTTATAAACCAATATGGGGACGATTTTTTATATTTAACTTGGTAGTATTTATTGCAGTATACTGAATGTGTAATATGGCAATTTATTTCCATGAATTTTTTAAAATTTCAGATGTCCTTATACGTCAAGTAAAATAATAAATTTATTGCGAAAGATATAGAACTTTAAATTACATAATAAAATTTTCGTTTTAAACGTATCAATTTCTCTAGTTATTTTTAAAAAAAATTAGTTAAAAAGTTTAACATTTTAGTACATTTTAATAGTAAATATTAAGTTTGATATAAAACATTTTCGGAACTTATAGCAATTCGATAATACACAAATTATAGCAAATAATTCATATTAAGTTGCATCTTTAATGATGATTTTTAGTTATTAAATATCACATAAGTGATGATGATCAATATACGCATTTTCTTGTAATACATTATACAACTTTATTATTATTGCCAGTGAAAAATGTGTTTTAGCAATAATATTCCTAAAGTATAACACCGGTATTATATACTTATAGAGGCACATAATACCAATAACCAGTCTTCTAGGGGTTAAGGATTTGGATAAATATCATTACCCTTTTCGGAACAACCTTGGTATACCCCCCCAAAATTAAGCGCCAAATCTGGCACTCCCTACGGACTTTTTAGGGTTGCTGTTTCTTATTTTGGTTTTGCTAATTTAGGTTTTTCCAACTTTTAGGTTTTTGCTGTTGTCAAATCTCGTATTTTTTTGTATTTTGTACCATTTTTTGAGTTTTTTTTTTTTTTTTAATTTTTTTTTGTTATTAATTATTTGTATTTAGCAAGAATCCCTCTTGGCGAGAAAAAAAGGCGCAAAAAACAGGTATTTTGCTTGGTGAGAAAAAAAGTTCCCAAATTTCCGATTTGAGGGGTATATCAAAGTAGTTCCCCCTTTTCATTAACCTTCAGAAATTTCTTGGACCGAAACACACCATACTCATATATATATGTATATATATGCAACATTCTTTGTATATTATAAAAATTAAAAATATTCACTGCCTTATCAGTGGCGTGAGTTTGGGATGTATCCATATTAATCTGTGTCCTTTAGCTGGTGTGGTGTACAGACAAAAGTGCCAGCTCAGGTGTGATCTCGTTGCCTGACCATAGCTCAATATTACGAGGCGCTACACAGCCATGGACGTTTTAACAATGAATGCAGTGTCGAGAGCGTTGGTGGGCCTTTATTTTCTTATAAACCGGGTTGAAAAAGCTGTAACTTTATTTAAATAAATAATAATAAACTAAATAAATATGGTGATTCTGTAGAAAAGGGTTTCTTACTTTTTTTCAAATCCATATTAAAAGTTAAGAATCTTAATACTTTTATTGTTGTGTATTTATGAAAGTTACCTTTCACAGGTTTAATGCTTAATGAGACAGAATAGTTCAATATGGTTCACCCTGAAAAATATGTTGAAAATTTTGCGTTCAATTAATACCGAGAAAATATTTTACTCTGAAAAGTATTTTCTCATACACAAATGATAAATATGTGTGTTGTAATTATACCGAGACAAATACTGATCAATATTTCTTCACAACGAAACAAAGTATTTCACTAATAAACTAATATTTTATGCTTATTTTACTGCAACACTTACCAATCAGTTTATTATGTAAATTTTATGAATGAAAGAAAGTGTATGGAATAATTGAACTGAAAAATGAATTTGCTAAATATTATTTCTATTTACCAGTTTTCAAAAATGAATAAAATAATGCTTAGCAGTAAAGTTTCGATTTCTGAGAAAAGAGAAAATCTGTAGCCGAAATAAAGTTTAATGAGATCTCTATTTAATCAATCTCTTAAAAACATCATTTGTAAATGTTTAAGAAAATAATTTTATGCTTAATAAAATGTTTATTGCTTCTCTTAGTAAAATATAAATCTTCTTAATAACTTTAAAATCATTTTAACATTTTTACCACCCTAAATATATAGCAAAACATTTTCTTTTCCCATTCATGAAGTCTCTTAGCAACCAAAAATGCTTGTATAAATTGTCATTTCTTTTTCGAAACACATGTAGACACATAATGATATCTCAAACAGGATTTGATACAACTAAAGTTGTCTGTCCTCATAAAATCAAGGCAAACGAGTTGAAAATCCTTTTTTTTTTCAAATCAAAGTTTGCTGATTTTTCCCTTGTTCTTATTCTAAGAAGTTATTTTTATTCTTTTTCTTTAAATCTTTCTACCCATCCTACAAAAAATGCGAATTTTAAAAAATAAAAGATTTCTTGTAAATACACATTGGGGAAATGTTTGAAATTTTCCATGAACATATCTTAAATAAATACTATAATAATTTTATATGTAATAAACTATTTTAAAACGTATTATATTAGTATACCAGCTATATTAGAAAAACTATCATTTTTTTTTAATTTTTAAGGATGACAATAAAGTTTCGTTAGAAGAAAAATATTAAAAATAAAATAATAAAAATGTAAATATGTTTCAATTTTTCGATTGCTTTTTATCTTTTTCTATATACTAAGTAAATAAATTCTGTAATACATAGTAATAATTTAATAACTTATTTTTATTTGAAATTCCAAAATTTTAGTTTCATTTAGTTTGTAAAACATTTTTTTCTGGCATTCTTTTCAGAAACATTTAAACCCAAGTGACTTGATTCTTTCATAACGGAGAAGACTTGTTTTCATAAAGTCTTTTAAATTTGTATTTATTGCTAAACTAATATTTTTATATGAAATAGTTAAAACTGTAAAATAATTCTCACTAAAAAACTAAAACAAGAAATGCGAATATTTTATGATCATGATTTTTTTTTATCAGAATTAAAATCAACTATTTTTTACTTTGATTTCTAACTACTTGCATTTCTAAATTTTACTTTTATTTATTTCATAAAATATATTTTAACTTCCCTTTCACCTTAAGTTTAGAAAAAAGTTGAACCTTGAAATCGAAAATTGAATGCTCTTCTTTCTGAGCACTTTGTTTTATATGATACCTTGAAAACATGTATTATTTAATGAAAGAAAGTAAAATATCTAACTTATAGAGCAATTATTCCTGATATTGAATACGTTTCTATCAAGATAAACAATGGAAATGAATGTTGTTCTTCTGTCTTTTGCTTGCATATCTTTCAGGCAGGATTGTCGGATGAATACAACTTTTTTCACTTTTACAAATATGATTTCGGATCATTATGGATAAGTCCTTTATGAATGCAAAGTTGGAGGTATGTGACGTAATAGTATTACAGTGCTAATCCAAAAAGAAATCCTGTGCTCGATTACAAGTTTAACAACTGAAAATAGACGTTGTTTATTCCTTCTAGAGAAATATGAATGTGTATCCCTCTTAGAAAAGTTCTCCTTAAAAGCATTAAACAATGAATGTTAAATGAGTTTTACTATAACACTACTATTTTTCATTTATTAAAAGCTTCAAATTTAATTTAAATTGTATCACACTTCGATCTTTATTGATTTTTTTTCATATATTAAAACTTATATCACATTTTTATATACATATATCTATGTAAACATTCATAGATTTACAAAATTTCTTATGTATCCATTCATTTCATCATTTTTAAACATGAAAATAAAAGTTCTCATAATGTGAAATAAAATAAAATTATGTCTAAGTGTATATCACCATAATCTACTAAATAAATATCTGTAGACAATGTTATCAAAAGATAAATTAAATAATGTTGTATGAATTAACTCATAAAACTTTTAAACTCAAAAATGTAATTAAAGAAAAAATATTTTTTTTATTTAAGTTTGCAGAATAATATTATTTAAGTTTGCAGAATAATTCAATTATATTGCCTATTTAGATTTTCGGTGTCTTTAAAACCATTAGAATTAACTTCTGATTTGATGACAAAATATTCGTGTCAAAACTCCGGGGTTTTTACGAATGCTTAATAGTCATAATTTGTAAAGATGTCCAAATAAAATAATCAAAATCATATTTAGACTTTATTAGAAAATATATCAAAATGAACACCTCTATATTAATACAAAATAGAGAAGTTGTCATAAAAAAATTAAGCATTTGTTTTCATTTTAGCAGACCTGTTGAAAATTTAGTTGTAATTTGAAAAACAAAAATTGTTTTCTCAAAACAATACGAAAACAAACAACTCAGAAAAACTGTTAGAGTAAGTAAACAAGGAAATGGAAAATCTATCAAAGGTAGCATTTTACGTGAATACAAATAAAATTACATGCATTGCAAATAACACAAAAATAATTTATAAACATTAAATCTATAAAGAAATAAAAAAAACTTAAAATAAAATGCTATATGTTAACTATTTGCTTATACGTAAATGAAAAGTTTCAAATAAGGTAAATTGCTTGACACGGCAATCTTAAAATTTATTAATCCCCTCAAAAAATATAAACCATTGCAAACCAGTTTTACATTGATGAGACAAGATTATCTACTTGAAATAACAATTTTTATTCTAAAATTGCTATTCTACTACTTAAATAAGGTAATCACTTAAGTTTCTAGCAGAATATTTAGTTTTATTTTTACGCATTTAAATATGATGTAATCCCATTGACATGCTGTTTAACAACCAATATTCTTTGGTCTGCATATTGTCTTGAGATCATTTTGATACACACACAAATTATACGCATACAAATTAGCTTGAGAAAACCTAATACATATTGTTTGGTTTGAAATATTTTGTTGTGATTCCAAAAGAAGCTATTTTGGTTGAGGATTAGCCATTAACAAAATATACCAGTCATCGTTTCACAAGATAACGTGACAACCCTATTTTCTTAAAAATCTTTTCCCTCAATTAAAAATACTTTCTTTACTCGTTAAAAATGCCACCTAATTTTTTTTTAATTATTATTTTATTTTCCCGTATTCAAGTCTTCAGATAATATTCCAAATTAATTCTGGTAAATTTTTGCATTTTCATATAATATTAGTTTGGGGAAAAAGTAATCCATTATTTTTTCGGTAGACGTCTGAGGTGATCGATATCTCGTGAGGTATCCATCAAACAATTTCAGATTTATGCTCGTTGGAAAGGTGACATTTGACACTAAAATATCCTCTTGCGGTTTTTTGTTTGATTAATTCAGTTACGAGTACAAGGTTTTAAAAATGGAAGACAACAAACAGAAAATTCGATACATTTTCGTTTTTCTCTTGTAACGGCGAAAAAGATAGCCGGGTGGCTAAAATTGTGAAAGGTGTTTATCGTCCAATATAAAACTGTAACAATTTGTGAAAGGTGTTTATTGCCCTATATAAGACTGAAACAATACGTACAATTTTTGTTTCGTCGTTTCCGTTCGGGTATTTTTGATGTTAGAGATGCACCTAGCATGTGGATACAGCATCGTCGAAAATGTCTATAAAATATCAAAAATGATCGAAGTTAACCGCATGTCAGCAGTCGTAACGCGCAAAACCTAAAAATCCACATGAAAGCTGTTTTAAACCTTTTTACAAAGGGAATCCAAAAGAAGTTACATAAAGTTCACGTAAAAATAATGGATTTCTTTTTCCCCAAGCTAATATCTTCTTATCATCATCTTTTCTCGAAACAGAAATAGGATAAAAAATTACAAGTGATTCACTGCAAACAAGAAGCATAACCAAACTAACGATTTCTACATTTGTCTTTTTTGAAGCTTATATTATTTCTCCTGCTTTGCTTTTGTCTCTTGCTAATCTTAAATTCTAAGTATTTTATGTGACATTAGTAATCAGAGTTAATGTGATGTATGATTTCCTTGTAACCACGTTGTCCCTGACTATTGTGCTGGGTATTTTGTTGAATTATTAAGTTTAAAATATAGCCATAGCTGAAAAAAGGGCATTTAATATTTAGTTGCGTTACACACCATATTGTCGTTAGTCAAATGTCTCAGTATACAGATAATAGATCTCATTCTTATCTTTTTGCATCAAACCACTACAACATTTCATGGGTTTCTGTGACGAAAACCCATGAATTTCTCAAGAAACCAGCTTTACTGATTTACAATGTGTGTTTTTGATGTGTAAAAGAGAAATACGACATTTATCTAAGATTAGTCAATATTTGAAGAATTAAGCCTGATTCTTCCTATTCTGAAAATTAATGTCCTTCATATCAGACTAATAGCACAATAAATTAGATTATGGTATTTTGAATGAACGTGTGAATAAAGAACTAACAAGGGCAATAAATTTTAATAAAATTCATAAGCTGAGATCAAATATAATCATCCTTTTTTCCAAATTCTCTTAATAAATGCCTTTTTATAGATATGAGGAGAAAACCCCGTTTTAAAGGTTGTGGGTAATGAAAAACATTTCTTGCACAATAAAAATAAAAATTCAATTTAAAGTGCTTTTAAACAATAACTTGGACAGTTATATTTTGTTATACAATATAAACATTGTTTTCTGATTGCAATATTTTATTATACAATATAAACATTGTTTTCTGAAATCAAATAATTAGAAAAATATTTTTGAATTTTATTTTTAGCTTTGAAATAGATGTTTTTTTTATTACTGCTTACCTGGAATATTTTTATTTACAGAACCCACTAATAAAACAGTGAGTAGCAAACCACTACAACATTGAGCAAATAAGCTTTTTGCTTAACGATGCAGCAGAGTATTACCTATGATATTAAACAAAAACCCAAACACACTGTCTATTTGTGGGATAATGATTCTTAAGTCTAAATTCTCATCTTAATTACTAAATAATGATAAAAATAGTGTGCTTTTCTGTCTTCTGCATTCTTACATGACAGATAAAATTCCTTGGCAATTCTTGATTTCTTTCCTTGTGACCAATAAATTGGTATAAACTATCTACATATAAAGTGCTCTCTTACAACCTGTTAAGAATGACAAAAAGTGGCTGAATTTCACTTTTCTGTAGTCAGATAAACTATTGCAATGTTTCAGCAAAACATTAAATTTTTTCCGATAATTTAACTTGTAATAGACTCGGCATTATTTACACTTGATATTTTCGAGATTTTTTAATTATGTTACTGTCATAAAAAAATACTTTCCTAAATAGCACTGGTTTTTCAATTTTATTTCCGCAAGCAGTTAACTTTTATTTGCATTATATATATATATATATTTTGAAATACCAATTTTGTATAACACATCAAGTTTTACATCTAATTTTCGATATTTAATTATTATTCTTATATAAGAAAAATAATGTATTTTTAACTGTATTCTAATTTTTAATTTAAAAATTTATTTTGTATTTTTTAATGAAATTTAGGTAGTAATTATACTAAATTATTTTTAACTAATAATATAAATATCGCTTGCGAGATAGATTAAAAACTTCATTTCATTTCTTATTTTTTTTTTACCTGTAATGAAATATCAACTGCAAAAAATGTGTAGGTGAATAGACTAAAAAGGCGGTGATAGGAGCGTTGCACCTAACTCTAAATATTTCTTCTCAAAAATCAAAAACATTCTCGCCTTAGGAGCATGAACTTCTTTGTTTTAGTTTTCTATACTAAGTCTAGTATATTGTGAGATTTCACTTACGTCAGATGAGTGGGTAGTATTCTTCAAGACAGACGAAAAATTCTTTTCCTTTCTAACTTTATAGTGCTTCTCAGAAATGTCTACTAAAATTAAGATTTATCGTGTTATACTGTTTACAAATGTTGTTTCGGTGGTTGACCTTTAGGGTAAGACGTTTGGGGCTTCTGCATATTGTTCAATTCATAGATATATGAAAAGTGACGTATTTTTTTTTATGAAATTCTTATTTTTTAGACATTTTAATATTCCTCTACTTTTCTTGTCAGCTATTTATATTTGAAGCATGAAGAACAAAAATGCCCTTTACAATTTTCCATATAAATCTAGGGTCAACCATTTATAGAATCGATGAATCTGAGACTTTTGCGAAAGTGAATGGAATTTTAAATATTTAAAAAAATGGAATTCTAAGAGGAAATGTAAGTTTTATTAGCGAATTTGTTTCCTTGTTATTTGGTATAAATTTTCCAACAGTTTTTATGTTTCTGGTCTTATATATAGACCAGAAACATAAGCATTGTTGGAGAGATCTAAAGAAACATATAAAAAAATCAGACTCTAGCTGATTCAAAATAAAAGCCCTGATTCGTTTCTCATTTTTGATTACAATATTTCTAATCTTTTCAAATCGTAATTTAAACTGATATAAACTCCTTATAATATTGCATATTGCACAATTAATTCATTTCAGTAATGAACGTTTTCAGAAGCTGACATCGGATCCCTTCTTCTTTTTATGTTTCGATATGTATTTTTTAAAAATAATAATATTTATTATTTTCGATATTTAAAAGTATATTGTTTTCGTCTTTTAGCTAGAATATTATTTTGTCTTTCCTAATAGGCCACCAGTCAGAGAAATTGGAATGGGGTTAAAAAGCCTGACACTTCAACATTTAATAACTTCATATATAAAGAAAGTTTTCAATTATTCTACAGCTCATACAATTTATTTCAGCTATCTAGACAAGAAACTTACTTTAGTGATGCAAAACATAGCTTCAGAAGCTGCTAATTCAGACATTTTGATTGGATGCATTTTTAAGTATTAACTATTGATCTTCATGTTTTCACTTTTACACTGAAACTTTAGTCACAAGTGATTTTTTTAAACTTTTTAGAATTGGGATAATTTTGGTATAAAATAAATAGAAAAAAATTTCAAAAAAAATAAAATACATTTTCTCCAAAGGCAATGGACACTAAAGATCTGTAACATTTCCCTGGTAAAATTTAGATTTCCCAAGCATAACGTGAGTCAGATTTCAATTATAAATTCATTAAATTAGAGTAAAATGATTTAGATGGAACGCGGCTAAGTGGCTACACTCAACTAGTTAATTATAAACTTACAAAGCGAAATAATCAATTTCAAATACCATTGTAGCTAAATATTGGAATGCGTCATAATTAAATTGTTATAAATTGAAATATAGTCATTAATAAAGGGAACTATTTTACCTTATCATTCAATTTAAAGAGTAATAATTGTTGTATTTTATAGATATGTTTGCCCATTGATATGTAGGGAATTACCTGATAAAGTTTTAAAAAAAATTGACTTCATATTTGTTTTATTAAGTAAAAATGTAGAAAACGTTTTTGACAAATTTTATGTTTCAATTCCTGTTCTTTGGGAATAAACGTTATTTTATTTAATCATTAAATATGATAAAATATTCGCTAGCGATACATTCAAATATTTTTATCTGAACTCAATGAATTTTTTTTCAGCGAAAAAATTACTTTACAACGATTTTACTATAAGAATGTTCTTGCATTAATGAAATGATTAATAAAACCAGACACTAAATACTAAGTCTTAACATTAGAAATCACTTTGAATGAGATGAAATTTGCAATACATAAAGCCTTATATTAGTCAAGCATGAGGAATCAGATTTAAATTATTAAAATATAATAAAAAGTTAAATGCTTCATGACATAATTTTTCATTTTTAACTTGCAAATTAATACACTGCTGGACACCGTAAATGCAATACCTTGAAGGGAGCATGCAAATAGCATGGAATATACAACATACATTAGCGAGAGTGATATATGCAAATGATTATCATTTCAGCGCAGATGCACATCATATGCGTCTGTGGTGCCACTTCAAAACTCTATTTAATGTTGGGAGATTTCGAAGATTTTAAGTTCAACAATTATGATTTCTTGGGTTTTTAAAAAAAAAAAAAAACGATCAATTATTCCTTATAGAAAATAGCGATAATTTTTGATCAAGTATCCGAGTTCTACAGAGGAATTGCAGTGGCCTACCGAAATTGTGAATTATCTTTCAGGAAAATCGGTATTCGTGTTACGCAAAACCACACAACTGTAATCCGGATATGTGATTGTTGGATGCAGGAGGGTACGAGGGACTGATGTGTTCGATCGCATCCAGCTCAGTGCACCACTTCACGTGATGACAGGCAAATTGTGCGCATGGCAGTGACGGATCGCTAATCCACATCGTGAACCATAGCACAGCACATTCAGTCTGCAACGCATCATCCAGTGTCTGCTCGAACCATTTGATTTCTACTAACAGCCACATTATTTACAACCTAGAAAAAGCCGCCTCGACTTTTCAAGCCACTATCACATCTTGCTGCAATTCTAGTTTCAAAATCAAAGGATCCAAACTTAAGATCACCCCCACATGGTGGACACAACCTCTCCAGATCGCTAGAAAGGAACTTCGAGTGTTCAGGAGACGTTATCAGAGGGCCTCAGCAGAAGATAAAGACGGGTTCTATCAGCAGTATAAGGCTAAACGTGCAATTTACACGAGACAACTTAGAAGCACAAAAAAGAAAAACTGGAAG
>JAPDSC010039651.1:0-16088 GCA_026290005.1 Latrodectus geometricus
TCGACCAGTGTCAGACGGTCATAAGTAACAACAACGCAACAAAATTGAAAACAAAATGTTATAGATATATATTATAATTTCTTTATAGTTCCATAATGCTAAATTTTATAAATTTTGAAATCAGAAAACGAATATCTTTAAGAGTGAAATACACAAAAGTTTTACAACAAACTATATTCTACTAATAATAAATGTAAATAAGTTTTATTTCTCATTCAGAAGAATTAAAAGGATATTTTTATTTATTTTTCTATTGTTTTTTGTTGTTTGTGTGTGCATTGTTTTCCTGAAGTATATCCATATTGTAAAAAGCTCTTGATAAATATATTTTGAGAACCTACGAATATATGTATTCTGTGATTCAGATTATATATATATATATCCCCACATTTCGCACAAAATGATTGAGATGCTTTATACAATATTACGCACACACAAGTTAAATCTACTATAGGTTGTTTTTTTACATTTCCAATATGTAATCTTTGTTAGTTAATAGTCAGCATAAAATTTAAGTTAGAAATTGAATTTTTAATTATATTAGTTTGGGGAAAAATAAATCCATTATTTTTACGTGAACTTTTTGTAACTTCTTTAAGATTCGCTTTGTAAAAAGGTTTAAAACAGTTTTCATGTATATTTTTAGGTCTTGTGCGATGCTACGACTGCTGTCATGCTGTCAAGTTTGATCATTTTTGATATTTTATAGACATTCTCGGCGATGTTGTATCCATGCGAGGTGCATCTTTAGCATCCAAATACCCAAACGGAATCGACGAAACCAAAATTGTGCGTAACTGGTTGTTACAGTCATATATAGGACGATAAACACCTTTCAAAATTTTAGTCACCTGGTTAGCATTTTCGTCATTATAAAAGAAAAACTAAAATGTATCGAATTTTCTGTTTGTTGTCTTTTATTTTTAAAACCTTGTACTCGTAACTAGTTAGTCAAATAAAAAAACGCGAGAGGATATTTTTGTTTCAAATGTCACCTTTCCAACGAGCATAAACTTGAAATTGTTTGATAGATACCTCATGAGATAGCGATCACTACAGACGTCCACCGAAAAAATAATGGATTACTTTTTCCCCAAACTAATATATATCCTGTTTCATGACATTACAGAAAAATATACAATCATATCGTTAAAGTTCTACATATACACTTCGTGTTTCTCTTTGCTAGCTTTAAATGAGCTTTATTTTGCAGCAGAACATGCTGCTAAGTTTCAATTTCCATGAACATGAAAAAAAGCTCAATCGATCTATTTTGTCAAAATGAAAACTGGATAATGGAAATCGAATGTCTTATAACCTAGAAACTCTTCGAAATAAGCAAATGATTGAATCAACAAACATCCGGAATAATTTTCCAAATTTACTGGCGGGATGAGGGGAAGGTTTCTATGTAGCATCGAGCAGTCTCAAAAAATGGGAAAAGGAAGTGTAACCCGAGCCTCTCATCAGAGACTTTTTTTTTTGTTACATTCCACTCTTTGTATTGATCAAGCAGGATTGAATATGACATATATGGATAAAGATGGATAAAGATGAACTGCATAATATTTTTTTACGTTTTTAATAAAACATTACCTTATTATGATATCGTAGAAAAACTTATTTTGATTTTAGATCCTGTTAAGCAACAAACAATGTAGCAATTTGACAATCCTGTCCAAAAAAATGTAACATTTATTTACTTAACTCGACGTAAGAACCAGCGTATTTTTTCGAAAATAATTTTGGATAAGATAGTTCTATAGTTTGGAAAGCTAACAATCAGCTTGAAATTGTGCCTTTAGCATTCGTCTAGAATAGAGTGAATAGCACTTTTTTGTAAACAACGATAAATATTCTGGGTATTAAAGCAGAATAGAGTTATTATTTAGGAAACTTTTTGGCGACTCAATTCTTTATCAAGAAAGTAAGTGTATAATAGCAACAGCACTTAAACACTGGTTTGTTGCAGAAAAAAAGATTTGTGGGTGATCACACTGTAGCCACGTGAGAACCACTTGGAAACATAACTCGCCAAATTTATTCGCATAGTTTAAATTACAGTTCTGTTTTCCAATTAATTTTCGTTGAAGAGACATATAATGTGGAACCCTTGGATATTTTGCCGAGAGTATCGGAAATAGTTTTGTTATACCTGTTTGCTAATATATATATATTATATATATACATATATCTCGTCATTACGATATATATATACGATCGTTTATATTTATGATGCTGTTACTAATATATACTTGGCGAAGCCAAACCCACATTTCACCGACAGGGCGAATGAAGTCAGAAAGAGCGTCTTCCGTTTTTGAATAGAGCACCCCATACATACGAAGGTGGAAGTATGACTTAAGCTCATAAATGGCAGCACCATCAGAGTCTCAGAATTTAGAGATAGGAAGCCAAGGCCTAGCGCCTACCACCCCCAGAGGTATTATTCATTTAAAATAATTACATGTAGGACATTGATATCACGATATATTTTACGTGCCCCAGTCACCATTAGTGACCATGACGGTCTTTAGTCAGCGTAGAATTGAACCCACTATCTTGCGATTGCGAGATTGACGCCCTAACCAACTATGGTACTGCGGCCATCCAATTGTTATTTAAATAATTTCTCTGACCTTATTAAAATACGCGAACTATACAGGGTGATTCAGCTCGTCGGTGACAAACTTTGAGGATCGATAGAGCACACCTAGACGAACATTTTTTAATAGGGAATGTATGTTTCCCTGACGCGATGGTAAGGCGCTAGGCGCTTTTGAAAATTTGGGTGCCAAAATTCGAAACGTCATAAAAACTAGAGAAATGGTTAGATTTTCTTGCTTTTTGCGGCCAAAGGATTCTGTTTATTTAAACTTTCTTCAGTACCAATTTGATAAGCATATCTCTTAAAACATTGATAGGGGGCGCTGTAGACTTTGGAGAGCTAGACAACAACTTTAAGCTCGTTATTTTAATAATTTAACACATGCTCGCCAAAGTATACTCTAACTTAAATTTTGAACCCAAAAGTAGAACCCTGCAAAAAGCGTAAGAGCCGGAATAAATTATCGAAGTACACGGTGGTTGAAACCCGAAGGCAACTAAGAGATAAACAAACAGATTTCTTGACTTATGGCAGGCATTTTCATGATTCTGTTTGCTGGGGCTCTCTGAAACTCAGTTGAACGGTACAAAAAGAAAACAAAGGAATTACGACTTTCGCTCATAGGTGGCAGCCCTATATGGGTCTTAGATGCTGGGGCGAAGCCAGAGAATTTAGAGATTGAAGCCAGAAAAGTCCCATATCCAGCCTCCATCTACCCCAGAGATATCAATTTGGAACTAGAACATAAATGTCATTGTCACTGCGGCATATTTTACGTACCCCAGTCATCATTAATAAACATGACAGATCTTTGGCTAAGCCGGTATTCGAACTCACTACCTTCCAGTAATGAGATCTACGCTCTAATCATCCAGACCACCGCGGCTGATATTTATGTAAAAAACATATTTTTTCCTACATTAATGTAATCATAATGATATATTTATAACAGTATTTTAAGATCTTCCTTTGCTTATATTTGATTGAATATATGAAAATATTATTTTTTATGAATATATATATGCCTTCTTGCAAAATTATAATGCTAATCAATCATTAATCTGTACTTATGTTGATCGTTAAATTACGTAAAGTAATTCTGTATGAGACTTAATTTAAACTTAAGATAAGTTTTCTGAATTTTTGGTGTAAAAGAGGATTTTGTTCCGTATTACACAGCTTTAAACTTAACTCTGAGGTATCTTCATGTTCAATTGTTTTTAAAAATTTGTATTTTAAGGAAAAATCAATTTTTAATGATTTTCTATAATACAAAGCTAAATATTTTTTGTTTCAAACTTTCTGTCATACCTAGAATTACGAACTAATATATTTCAAATTTTAGAAATGAATTTGGTAATGCTGTAATTGGTATGTTCTTATTAAAATGACCTATTTAATGAAATCTTTATATTTGGCTACGCTCAATCTGCTCTTAAATTCACTTCAGTCCAAAAGGTTGTTTTTCTACTTTTTTTGAAACCTTCAAATTATTTATTTTAGAAGCCAACACACATTTCAAAAAGCAGTCTTCATAGAAATAACGTTGCCCAAACTTGGAACAAACACAATGCAAACCAAGAAAATTTAACCATGGAACAGTTGGAACATTCTAACGGACTTATAACAATTTTCTGTTCCTTTGTAAATTCGTTTTTTTTATATTTTGCTTGACAAATTTTTACAGTAGGGAACGTTAGAAGAGAATATTTTTGCTTCCAATGGGTGGAAAAAATAATTCTTCCGGTATATATCTTTCAGATCGAGTATTTCCGTCAGAGGAAGTCAAATCTACTTCCTGAGCGTTTCTTTCAGACAGAAACTTCCGTTCCTCCGTCCGAAACACATTCTGGAAAACGTACTCGTTGAAGAAAGGAAAACTAATTTAAACTTGTTACAATGTTCATAATTTATTACTATTATTTTTAATAATCAACTATCATTAGATTTCACTTAATGTCTTATTTCTGAAGATTAACTATATGTTGATCTCTACTGAAAAAATTTAAATAGAAACAAATATACGGAATGTTTTATAAATCTTATTATAAAACTAATTGTTACAACTTGTTTTTTGTTATTTGTATTTTTAACCATATGGGAATCTAGTATGAAAATGCGCTCCATATAATTATAAAGAATGACAAAGAACACCACTTAAATAAATCAACTGTCCTAGTCGATCGTTAATTAGTATTATTTTTTCTAAAGCATATTAAACGCAGAAAGAGGATAATAAAGCCAAAGTAGTTTGACTATCATGGATCACATTATTATAAATTTCAATTGGATCGTGATCGAATTAACTGCTGACCATCAAAAATATGAATATTTCACGAGAATTTTAAATTGATAACACGGAAGTGAAGATTCTTGACTGCGTGCAACATTTGGGAAATTGACCATATCTTCGCTTACCCTACCGCTTGTACCTGAGGTTTAAAAAACTCAATTTGTAAATCCCAGATATATACGACTGATTAATATCATTCCATCCAAGATTAAGTTCTGAAAAGAGATGTTCTTCTTTAAATCTTACAAGAGTCTGTTCTTTGTGGATTTTTTACTACATAATCATTTATTTCTTAACATTTTTTATTACTATGAGTTTATTTTTATTTATTATTAATAAAACCATTCATTATAATAAAATGTTAAGTGATACTCAAATTCATTATAATGGAGTTATTAATTAAAGTTCACCATGACTTAATAGTAAAATAGAAATTTAGAGACTGGAAAATGTCAATTTTTTCCCCTGTTCCCTATTTCCATTGAAAACGAGAGATAAATATTCCACTTCTGTAACTATTTCAGTTAATTAACTGATGAGCAACTATAGATGGATTTTGTGCTTCTGCCATTTTGTGCATCTGCATACACGTCTAGCGTGGTAAACCTTTGTGTGTTTTCCAGGTTTTCTCCTTTGCGATACATGCCTATTGCCTACTATTGATAAATAGTTATTTTGTATAGCAAAAAGAGTCAGATCTTATGACAACATTTTTCTGTTAAACTAACCGCAATGCTATATCAAATTATTGTTTCGCAATCAGTTTTATGTTGATTCGATATTAAATCATAATAACTTCATTTTTAATTTTAGTAAATATTTCAAATGAAATGCGAATATAATGAAAACTCCATGTTTAGTAATCTACTTAATGCGATGGGCTAAATGAATATTCATTAGAAGTATTAAAATTGAAGAAATGGCACATATTTTAGGTTTTGCTTCAATCTTTTTTGATTATTTAACATTATTGTCAAAATAATTACAATAGCTATTAAAGCCGTCAAAACAACTTAGTGAAGTAAAGGATAGGCTTTATCTGAAATAATTTACCTCGTAATTCGCGTTAAAAAGTTATTTGTATTGTATGTATGATATAGAGACATAATTTTGAAACCTTTACATTAAATGTAAAATGATAAGAAATGTATATATAAAAGCTCAACAATGATCTCATTTAATAGGAGTTAAAATTTCGTAAAACTAAGGTAGAGTGTGTCTGTAACTATAAATTTTCGTATTGTAATCAGTTTAGTACTGATAGTTTGCCTATGAAAATTAATTTTTGTTAACTTTTGTTATCCATATTATATTTTTCATTTACATTTTTATATCTATAGGAAAAGTAAAATGATTAACGATGCACATTTTATCATTCAAAAATAATTTTTTTCATTTAATTATTTTACCATTGCAATGAAGGAAATCTGGAAATCTCTGAAGAAATTATTTCGAAATATGATGTTCAAGGAAAACGCAAAAAGATAAACATCAGTCTCGTTTGATAAGTATTGCCGAGATTTAAATAAGTGATTTTCCATTAAGAAGAGAAATTTTTTTTAACTCTGAACTCTATGATAAGCAGAAATTAATACTTCAGCACTCCATTAACTTATTTTAAGAATAATCGGAGTAAAATTCCTGGCACAGTTTTTACTGGGAAAAAATCGCCTTATTCAAAACTTAGGATTAAGCTAAAGAGCATCAATTATTATTTAAAAAAATAGATATGATTTACTTTTTTTTTTAATTTACTTTCCTCCCCCCCAAAAAATATCAAAAATACAAATAAATATATATAAAAAATGAAAATTTTCTTTATAGGCTTACATTCTTTTGTGATTAATAATAATTATTATATAGTTCAGCTGCTAGCAACCCTCAAGCATCTACCTCATCTTTTCAACATACGAGGTAGAAATGTTGTTAACATTTATCTTTGTAGGGCACACAGCGGATATGTAATCTTGAACCACGAAAAAAAATTGGGTGTTTGCTAGTAATAGATACTGAACGACTAGCAGAACCAAGATAGTAATTACTAGTAACAGTGAACCATGAATTTATCAGAACGATTGCCAGACTTAATTTGCCACTCTCAGAAGTATTATTTCACCTGTAGGACATTGCAACCATAACCTATTTACAGTGCCTCAGCTGCAATCAGCAAACACGACAGATTTTTGATTGGGTCGGGATTCGAACTTACAACCAACCGATAATGAGACGAACACCCTATCCAATCAGGCAACCATGGCCACGAGATGAGTAATAGAAAATACATATCTCATTTAGATAAATGATATATAATTATGTATTTGCTTTCTCCATTTTGTGAAAATACTCTTTAGCTACCAATTAATTATATTTTTTAGCTGATAATGCAGTATATATTTTCTAAAAACATTTTACTGTCAATAACGACCAATGCAAATTTGTTTTATATCATATATAACAGGGGTGGCCAAGACGTCAACCGCGGTCGACTGGTAGACCGCGGAGACATTTTAGGTAGTCACCGCGACCATCCCGATAATGACCTCGGATATTAACAATTTAATTTATGACTTATGACATAGAATCAATGAATTGTTTAAAATAAAAATTTACGGCAATCTACGCTTTAAAAGCCAAAACAAACTGTGCATAGATTTACGATTTAAAGATTTATGATTTAAGGTTTAACTTGATTTAAGGTTTTTTTAAGGTTTGACTTAAGGTTTTTTTTAGAAAAATTACATAATTTACCATATTTTCTTGTTACCGCGCGAAAATAAATATGTACATTAATTAGCTTTGCCATTGGTAGACCGCCTTCGATTTTTTTAATCTGAAGTAGACCCCGGATCCCAAAAGTTTGGCCACCCCTGATATATAAGGTAAATAAAATTTGATTGGTAATTCTCAGTTCTTGGTTGACTGTAATTGTAATTGTTCACCGTTGATTGGTATATATATATTTCTCAGTAATTTCTAATTGTTTAAGTTTTCGTTGACCTTAAGATTTTTCTTTCTATGACGTCACGGCTTCCGCCGGTATATACCGTGTAGGAAACTGCATCAGCATTAGTCGCAAGCAAGATGCAGCGCAGTTGGGAGCTCTCTGATTTCGAGAAAGGTATCATTATTGGATATGACACCGATATTTATGGGGCATACATAACGAACTGAAGTATTCAAAATGGTCAGTGGCCTATGTTAACAAGAAGTGGAAGGTGAGCGGTGATTGTCAGAATGTGCCCCGAGTCGGCAGACCAATGAAACTGAGAGATAAAGACTGACGAATGATGTCCAGAAGAACCCGAAGAACAGCACCCAACCGATGGCCCTCATCCGCAAGGTGTTTCAACAGGCATCTGGAAGTATGGTTTCAATGAATACCATCATTGAGAAAGTACGTCTGCTTTGTTTTCTTGGACGTGCTGCTGCCCATAAGAGTTAGATCACAAAGTCCAACAGCTTTTCTCGATTAATGTGTTGCAAAGCACATCGAAATTGGATGTCTACTGCAAGCTGAGTGGAAGACAATATTACTAGCTGTAATATAAAGACTTGTGGAGCGCATACCCCGGAGGGTTTACTCAGTAATTGCTTCTCGTGGAGGCTCTACCGACTATTAATTTTGAATAAAATTAAATTTTCTTTTCTATCACAGGTGTCTAAATACTTATTGGTGGAATATATATATATATATATAGAATGATTCTAAATTATTTTTACAAATTAAGAAAGATTATAGTACCCATCTTATACAAGTATTAATTTCATGGGAATGAATATAGGGCTTTTTTCAAATGGTAAATTCGTGATAGACTCTTAACCCTTCTTTGCATAATGCTGGAAATTTCCATCATAACCTATAATGCCCAGAAATTATATAAAAGAACAAGTTCACTTTAAATTGATCGTGTTTGGATACCTTTTTAATGTCCATTGCATAAAAAGAAACATAGCTGTCAAAAATAAACAAGTGTCATTATCAGTGAAACGAGCTTAAAGTTGTCTCATTCCGCTGTTTGTTGTAGTTGCAATAAACGTATGATTTCGTTTACAATTTTGTTTTATTATATTAGAGTTTCTATTGCTAAAAAATTGTAAATGAGTGGAAGAAAGGTTTTTAACACGTGTTTCTGTTATTTCCCTCTTTTATTTCTATTTAGTACTAAGCTAATGATCTAACTTTGGATGATGATGGAAATTTTTAGCATATTGTTTTTTGCTAAATGTATACTATAAATATATACTAAGATTTTTTTGACTATTTTTCCTTTAATTTTGAACATGAATTATATCAACTTTAATTTCACGAATAAAGAAAAAATCATGCAAAGAAGGGTTAATGCGTTTCTAGTTTCTTCTTTTCTTCCTATCAGAGTAGAATGCGACCTTATGTTCCAATGTAATTTTTGCTTTTATTGATAAGTACTATTACTGCTCTTAGTTTGTTAAAACAATATAGAATAGCCCTGTATATATATATATATATATATATATATATATATAAACTTTATGCTCCCCTCTACCAATATTTTTTCAATCAATATGTCTGAAGGAGATAAAGTAGGAATGGCTTCAGCGTATTTGTGCTGCTGAAGAAGGTAAGGAATTAAATCTTTTTATAAGCATATTCCTATATTGAATAAAAACTTCGGTGAAAATGCGCTTTAGGTCCCCTACTCCGCCAACTTAGCGAAAGTGTGCTGTGGGTCCCGTACTTGGCGGGTTTTCAAAAACGCTGTTGCCATGGCGATAACGGAATACGATTTTTAATGGTTTTAAACTAATTAGCAACCAATGAAAATGACCGATTTTGCAAACTGAAACTAATTAAAGACCAATGAAAATGCCAAAAGAAAAATCCAATTAATGAGCATGCGCAAAAAAGAGCAAATTATTTCCTCCGGCGGTTGCCATAAGGAGCTCATTAGTTATAAAAACGTATGGTTTACCACGCTTGGTGCATTTATCGCCAAGTTGGCAGAGTAGGGGACCTATAAATCTCAGATTAACGAAACCTTCAATGCACGGTTGCTAATTTTATTGATCCACTTGTTAATAACATATGCAAGGAAGGCGCCAATATTACGCCAAAGACAAGTTTTCCATTTGTGCTGCAGTTCTTTCAGATTAGTGTATAATTATGAATTCCAGTCATTGTTCTGGATATAAAATAGACTGATTTTGATTCAAAGAAGTACATTGAATTTTTATAAAAGCTGCAGCTCGGAGAATACCATGTCTGGACCGCTGTTTACACTTTTGATATAACCTACACAATAGTGACTTTTACTTAGGGCATTAATGCTTCCAGATAAACGAAGATAGCAAAATGCGTTGTTAAATTATTATGTTTTGGGTCTACAGTGTATGTGTGTAACAGGTTACTTGACCTTTTTCGGCTTTTGAATTAATATATTGTTGTAGTGAACAATACATTAATAATAACAGTTTTTAAGAATAATCAATAATAAATCATAAATAGAATATTTATAACAATTAATACTTAATTTACGAAATCATGTTAATTTTATGAAAAAATGTCTTTAATTTTATTAATCAATGATTTATTTTATGATTTTTTATATGAAATAATTTAAATTATTATTTTTCTCAAAATAATTTTAATTTCGCATCATTTAAAATTCTAAACTATTTAAATTGCTGTTAACATAATTATCTCCAGTTTCTTTTGCGATATTTACATACATTTAACAATAAAAATAAACTGCAACTTCAATCATTTAATTTATCTGGTTAACAGTTAACTGGTTAAAGTTTAGTAAGGAATTAAATAAAACAATTCCTTTCTTGTTATTTATAGAATTTAAGAGAACAAAACGTTTTGTGGCAATTATTGAGCAGTTTTTTCTATTTCAAGTAACTGTTGTGCTTTTCTTTAATCAAGCAAAATATATTTAAAAATTATTCAAAAATTTATAAGAGCGTTTTTGAAACTCTACTCTAGTACAAGCTTATTTTTTTTATTAAAATTCAAGATCATTTTGTTGCACATTATTTCAGATTTCCTTATTTAAATTTAACGTGTCCCCATGTCTGTTTTACCAATATAGCAACCTATCGGAAACTCAATCATCAACAATTAAATAGTTTCTAAAACAATTGAATAGTTTCTAAAATTAAAAAATATGTATATTGTTTTAAATAAAATAATATATATAATTTTTATTAACCGTAGTACCAAAGAGTTAAAATAGGAAGAAATATTGGTCAATAACATGCCAAATACAAATCTCAAATATTGACGCCAACAGAACTTCGAAATTTAAATCCACAAACGTCATTCATTTATTGTATTACTTGATATATCTATCCCAAACGCATCTCAGATCTTACTTTCTTTGTTTATACTAATTTTTCTTTTTATATTTTGGCTTAAAATCTTAATCGGATCAACTTCTAAACGGTATCTCATATCGGAGAACTTACAGAAAAATGATAAACTTTGATAGCTAGTTTTTTAAATCCTTGAACACAATTATACCTATTAAAACTCCATTTTGCGATTCTTTCAAATTATCTTTGTTTTCAAATCGAAATTGATAATGTCATTTTTTTTATGTCGTTGTGAAATCTGTTCAATATTTCTTTGCATTTAATGTCTTTATCTGATCTATCTTTATTTTGTAAACGTATGTCACAAAATGTGTACCTTAATTGATATTATAATTGTATATTTTGTCTACTAGTTTGAAAATATTTTTATATAAGTAAACATTTAAATAAAACAATTCATTTCAAACTGATATATCTTTCACTTGATTTGGCGAATTCTGTTTAAAATAGTTTTAAAATATATGAGTTTCAAGTTAATTATACAAAACTTAGTCAAATATTGCATTTTTAAATTTATAATAATGGAATGGCTTTTTTATATACATGCGAGTGTTTTGTGATTATAAATTCTAACGTAGAAACAAGAATATATTTTGCAGTTATTTTATGAATGATTTTTATAATTTTTTTTATACTTTTACAAAAATTTTCACAAAAGTAGATTTACATCGTAAAAATAAATATGATTTTAATTAAAGAAAAATGTTTGTAGAAGCTATTTTTTCACAGCTTATGATTGATATATCTAAAACACAGGGAGCTGTCTCATTGCATATTAATAAAATACTTAAAGTGCACCTAAGTACAATATTAAAAAGAAAAATGTAAATAATAATTAATATTTTTCGAAAAACTCTAGATTTTTTTATTATTCTAAAATGTAACACATTACATATGCTGTTATATATTTTAATCTTTTTACTTTCACAGAGGAAGTGTTGAAAATTTTCAAAATTTTTATTTTAACTACACTACTGGCTATTAAAACTGCTACACCAAGAAGGCGACATGCTACAGACGTGAAATTTATACGAAAGGAAGAAGGTGCTGTGATATGCAAATGATTAGCTTTTCAGCGCATTCAGACAAAGCAGGCGCCAGTAGCGATACCTACTTGTGTTTAAATGAGGAAATTGTTCAGCCGGTTCCTCATACAAAAATTGAATTTGAGCGTTGTTGCCTGGTGAAAAGTTATTGTGATGCCTCGTGTAAGAAGGAGAAATGCGTACCAGCACGTTTCTGACTTTGATAAAGGTCGACTTGTAGCGTACCGGGATTGCGGTTTATCTTATCGCAGTATTGCTGCTCGCATCGATCGAGATCCAATGACTGTTAGCAGAATATGGAATCGATGGGTTCAGGACGAGCCGTGACTCAAGAAACGGGGTCGTTTGGAAGACAACAAGTATCTGCACGAACAGTTCGACGACGTTTGCAGCAGCATGGACTCTCAGCTCGGAGACCATGGCTGCGGCTTCCCTTGGCGCTGCGTCATAGACAAGAGCGTCTTCAATAGTGTGATCAACGACGAACCTGGGCGCACGAATGGCGAGAAGTCATCTTTTCAGATGAATTCAGGCTCTGTGTACAGCATCATGATGGTCGCATCCGTGTTTGGCGGCATCGTGGTGAACGCACACTGGCAGCGTGCATTCGTCATCGTCATACTGGCCCATCACCAGGAGTGATGGTATGGGGTGCCATTGGATACACGTCTCGGTCACCTCTTGTTCGCATTGACGGTGCTTTGAACAGTGCACGTTACATTTCTGGTGTGTTACGACCCGTGGCTCTACCCTTTATTCGAGCCCTGCGAAACCCTTCGTTTCAGCAGGATAATGCCCGACCGCATGTTGCCGGTATTGTACGGACCTTCCTTGATACGGAACATGTTCGGCTGTTGCCCTGGCCAGCAATTTCTCCAGATCTTTCACCAATAGGAAACGTCTGGTCAATGGTTGTCGAGTGACTGGCTCGTCACCAAACGCCAGTCACTACGGTTGATGAACTGTGGCATCGTGTTGAAGCTGCATGGGCATCTGTACCTGTACATGCAATCCAATCTCTGTTTGACTCAATGCCCAGGCGTATAACTGCTTTTATTACTGCCAGAGGTGATTGTTCTAGGTACTGATTTCTCAGGATCTATCCAGCCAAATGTTTTAAAAATTTAATAACTTGTTATTTCTAGTATAATATATTTGTCCAATAAATATCATTTTGTTATCTGCATTTTTTCCTGGTGTAGCAATTTTAATGGCCAGTAGTGTATATGCTGAAATTCTGTAATTCAAAAACATATTTGAAATAAGTTTTCTTAATGTACATATCAAATAACTAAACATTTTATTTTTACATTTTATAAATAAAAATATTAAATGTATTGATTGATGACTTAAATTTCGTGTTTACAAACTACTTTTTATAATTATTTTATATTATTAAGGTTGAATGTCATTTCTGTACAAAATGTAACAAACAATAATAATTCTTTTTCTAAAACTGCATTTGCTATGGATAAATAGAAGTACACTTATTTAAAAAAGTAGCATAATTTATTCAATAAAATGATTTGAAAATAACTTATGACTTTTTAACTATTCCTACCATGTCATGCCAATTTAAAGTATTCAAAATGTTCAATATTTAATGAGCATGATTGATAGGGGTATATAATAATTTAAAATTTCAAATTACTTAATTATTAATAAATTTGGTATAGTTTAAATTATGACTAGAGCATTTGCCTACAGTGAGATTATTGTTTTTTGAAATTTTTAAAGAAACACAACAACAAAAACATCTGCGGTTTCCGATAAACCCGCAGATGCCGGCAACTCGACTATTTATTTTCAGTACTTCAAAATTCAATTCCCCCTTAAGGCAAAATAAATCAAACCTGGTATCGATCAAGTGAATAAAAGACCCTTATTTATCTAATTAATAAATATGATTTCCTCTCATGGAATCATTTCCTGAACGTAAATGTAAAAGCGATGATGAATGGTGGGGTAGCCCCTCTCTATTAAATATGGATTAATCGTAACCTTGATCAATGGATGAATGATAAGTTGGCCATCGATCGCCGTCTGATTTGGAAGGCTAATTCAAAAGTAGAATAATTAGCCATTTCCCCAGACTTCGGATCGGCAACTCATTTTCTAGTGGTTGTATACATTTCCTGCATTGGAGTTTATTGATGCATTCAGGAGGAATGGTATGAGCTCGCGATGTAATGAACCTCGGCACACAATGTAAGTGTCATTAAGCTCCACATTTTCAGTTTGTCAAGTTATTGAATTATAAGTGCTTCTAAAGACTTTTTAAACTACAGTTTGCTTCAAAAGAAGCCTCATTCATTAAATCCATAAATTGAAAGGGTTTTATTGCCAGGGAGTGTTGCAATCAACGGATTTGTTTTGACATAAAGCGACGCACTTTGATGGGGCATTCTTATTGAGTAATTGAATTTACTAGATATGTTTCTTTTCTTCAGTATTTATTATAAATTTCTCTAGTAATGAGAAAAGTATATATAGTGATCCACTCAAAATAAATGAAGCCTTAACCCTTCTTTGCAGGATTTTTTCTTTATTGGTGAAATTAATCAAGTTGATATAATTCATGTTCAAAATTAAAGGAAAAATGGTTAAAAAAATCTTATATTTATAGTATAAATTTAGCAAAAAACAATATGCTAAAAATTTCCATCATCATCCAAAGTTAGATCATTAGCTTAGTACTAAATAGAAATAAAAGAGGAAAATAACAGAAACACGTGTTACAAACCTTTCTTCCACTCATTTTCAATTTTTTAGCGATAGAAACTCTAATATAATAAAACAAAATTATAAACGAAATCATACGTTTGTTGCAACTACAACAAACAGCGGAATGAGACAACTTTAAGCACTGATAATGACACTTGTTTATTTTTGACAGCTATGTTTCTTTTTATGCAATGGACATTAAAAAGGTATCCAAACACGATCAACTTAAAGTGAACTTGTTCTTTTATATGATTCTTGGGCATTATAGGTTATGATGGAAATTTCCACCATTATGCAAAGAAAGTTTAAGTAACATATAATTTTTGTCTGAATTTAATTAGTAAGTAATTTGATAGTTTTCATAAGTTGTGCATATTTGCATGCTTTTTTCCTCTCGCAAATGTCTATGACTCATTCAAAAATAAAAAAATAGATTTTCCAGCTTTATATAAAAAAGCAAATGAATGATTAAAAATAAACATTTTCAGCATTTGTTGAATGAAGGGTATTACGAATTTTACAATTGCGAAGAATAGTTTTATGATTTGTTAAAAATCATGAGGAAATAGTTACTGAGTTTTAGTTACAAATATGGAATTATCTGAAAAACGTCAAACTTCTATCGAGAAATTCTTCTATTTTTTTGCTTTTAGTTCAGAATCATCAACTCAAACACTATATCGCCTACATTGTTAAATAAAGCAAAATTACATTTCAAGGGTAAAAAAAAAAAAAAAAAAAAAAAAAGAACGGAATTTATGATATTTGTATTTCTAAACACTGTATATTATAAGAGCTTTTAACTGTTCCGATGTTTAACATTAGATACTGCTGATGGAATTTTATGAAATAATATGCATTTAAAGGAAATATTTGTATTATAATATAAAATTTAGTTTACGGATTTTCAACAATATATTATATATATGAAAATATTTAATATTTCATATACAGTTGTTACAATTATAAAATGCTAATTTGATGCCACCATTTTTTATCAATACTTTAATGGTACAGCATTTCTTTGACTATCAATCAAATGCATTCAGATATTAATTATAAT
>JAPDSC010039654.1:0-15461 GCA_026290005.1 Latrodectus geometricus
GAAGGTGATTAATACCATCTGTTGGTCAAAATATATATTAAATGTCTAATGCAGCATATAATTAATCGTACTGGTTAAACAACGGAAATGTGGAATTTGCTCCTAAGTAAAGCATGAAAAACACATACTAGCAAAAATCATGGTTTGAGCTTATTTTGTTGTATTTGTGTAGCTTGTGGAAATTGTGCGATGCACAAATTCAAAAAGAAATTGGAAACTTCAACTTTGATTGGATAATAGCTTGTAAAGAAAATAGTTTATAAAAGCTTATTCAGCATTTATTTTAATAATTGACACTTTTCAAAAGATAATGTTATAGATATGTGTTGACACAATAAAACAGTATTAGAGAAGAATAAATGAAACTAAGACTAACTTTATAATTTATGCTGAAATAAATATTAGCCCAGCTGAATTTAATATGACTGACATCTAACATACAACAGTTGCATGGCAAATCATGTACATATTGCATTTGATTAAAAATTTCCAATGAAAATTTATCCTATAATGCATTTTTTAAATAAAAAGTTTCATTAAGCTTTTTATATAATTAAAAATATTCAACATAATCAAATAGTATTTTATACAAATTCCTTTTAAGTTTGAACAATTTACTTGAACATTGTTTAAATAATAATAATTTCAACATAAAACATTAAAAACTTTGAAAGTATTTAATCATGACTCATTAACATAAAAACTTATTACAGAAATTTTTTTTATGTAAACAACTAGATTTCTGTTCCCACAACATTATTGAGCTTACTTTATTGTGTACTATTCTTGATAAGTGTTATCAAAAAGCTTTCCTTGCAAATTTATCATACTTTCCATAATTCCCAAATACAGTATTTTAATATTATGTAAATTCAAGAAACAAGTCAGAGTTACATGCATTTACATTCCTCCACAGATGAAATATTGATGTATGTGTTATTCACTTATTATGTTTAATAAACATGATACTGTGCAAAAAATTGTTTTTATATTAAAACTTTTTAAACAATTTGCAAAGATTTAAAAAAAAATGGTCCTTATCATTAACATCTAATCAAGTGTGTTCAGAAAACTTTCCTTGCAACAAGAATAATTTATCAAAAACAGTTACACTAATATTTCCAAATGCTTCAGATTTATTTAATATCCTCATACAAAATCAGAGAGATTCCCTACAAATTCATCACCAGCATATAATACACATAGAGAATAACAGAAAAAAAGACAAATAACTTTACAATAGGATAACTTACAGAAACTGTATTAGCTGACATGAAGTCAGGAGCAGCCATTAAAAGGACCTGAAACCAACTAGCAAACCAATGTTCATCAACATTAATTTTTATCATCAGCATACATAAAAATCTTTGTTTAACCCCAATCATCACTGAAGATAATTGCAAGGAAAATAAAGAATTAAAAAGTAGCTTGTGACCAACATAAGTATGCCAACACATGATGTGTCCTACTTAATTTATAAATCAGCATATTTAAACTACAATACAGTTTATATAAGCATATAGTCTGGAGTGAATCCATTTTGATTATCTCGTTACATTGAATCAGAGATTCCCTAAAAAATTTTCATTATATAATTTTACACAGATAACAGAAAAATATATAGCTATTTTTTTTTAACAAAAACCTAAATTTTTAAACCATGATATAGGCACAGTGTTAATAGAAAAGTTGGTAATTTTTAATGCTAGATTCATTATAGAATTTTAGCTTCATTTATTTCAAGATTACATTATTTTTAATATACATAGGAGGAAAAAATCTTAGAGTGAAGTCCATGAAAAACTATTTGATAGTATGTGCTTTGAATTTAGAAAAGTCAGCAGAAACCAAAGCAAAAGCTGTATGGCTTGTAATGAAAATGCAATTGATTTCCTGTGATTGTAAGTATAAGTCTCATGAGAATTTAAATATTTAATATTGCAATATATTTTGGACATTGAGCCAAAGCTGATAGAAAAGTATATTGAAAGTAATTTAAACAAAATCAAAATAATTATATTCATGATCAATCAAATGAAGTATAAAACATTGTATAAATATAGAAAACAGAGGTAAATGTTCTACTTACAATGATATTGAGGTAAATCATAATTGGTCTATTATAATAAATTAGTACAAGCAATGAAAAATGAATCATGTTATACAGTATAAGAAAATATAATGTGGAATCAGATGCTCTTCTAACCAGCCCAAAAATTAATATTTGAGATTTACAAAGAAATAGTCTTGTCTTGTTAATGTTAAATGCAAGTCACAATTATCAATTAAAAAAAATAATGAATTAAAAATTTAAAGTGAATTAAAGACAGCAACTTACTCTGTGAATAAACAAACAGAAAAATAACTATATGACACACACACAAACTTTACAACTTTAGAATGTTAGTCCATACTGTTTTATCAATATGTTAGATGATAATTGTATTTTTTAGATTGTTGCGAATGAATAGTTAAATGAAAAAATAACTGTTGATATTCACACCATTTACTATACCAAACACCAAAGTTGATACTTAATATACTAATAACTTTAATAGAGTACATCAGAATTTTATAATAAAATCTCTTCATTAGATTCAGAGAGATTCCCTACAAAAAAATTCATCCTTATACTTTAAATTCTTAAAGACATGGAACAATCAAACAAAATCTGAGTTGGAAAATGATATTTGTATATTCACACAGGTAACAATATTATAAAAAGCTATATTTAGACTATTGTTAGATAGCTCAGTTTGTACAAAAATTTCATCAATTCAAATCAGAGAGATTCCCTACAAATTCATCACAGCACATTTAAAATTTTACAAACACATGATAAAAATTAAATAAAAATTTAAATGAACAGAAACATTTTAAAATTTTATAAAATACACTGAGACTATACATCAATAAATATAAAATACACATGCATCAATATATTTTAGCAAAAAAATATAAAGTGTGATAGTTAATATTCTGAAGTGCATCAGTTTTATGTTTAAAATCTCTTCACATTGATTCAGAGAGATTCCCTACAAATTCATCACAACACTTAAATTAATAAAGAACATGTTATAAGTTCTTGGAAGACAGTCCATGAAATGAAATAGATGATTCACTTTAGTTAATTGATAATTAAATCAAAATAATGTTTTGAGATAATAATATAATAAACATTTTTATAGGATTAAGATAACAAAATCAAAAAGTAACACTTGTGTGATGATAAAAGGCATAATACTCAAAATTTGAGCGTATGAGTGTAAAGTTGAATGATTTTAGTATTTAAATGTGAAAACTAAACTTAAATCAATTGTGATAAACAATATTAATTTTATTATAGAAAAACTAAAATATACAAGCTCAGACAAAAATAACATAATCGTAAATAATAATAAAGTAAATAATTCACAAGCACATTTCATGGTACCTTTCTTAAAAGTAAATTAAAGGAAGCTATTTCACAACATATAGACAATATAATATTAAATTAATCTTTTCAGACATGACTTAGATTTTTAAAAGGGAAAAGTGACATAAAAATAATAAAATATTATTAATTTCTACTATACAAATCATAACTTTCAAATCTTTGAACATAATTCACAACTACAAATTGTTAAAACATTAGTAGATGATGTAAAAAATACCATATTAATATCAGTCTCTTCAAATGTTTAAATATAAAAGGTAAAGAAAATTAATGTTTTTTAAAACAAATGAATTTTTCTAACCATTGCTATTAAATACTGTAATTCATAATACATTAACAGTTCATTTCTGAGAGGTTCAAAAAATAAATTTAAAAGTAATTAATTAATTAATTTAATTTTTTATGAATGCAAATAAAACACTGGATAACCTAGCTAAGACAATGTTATTATTTAGAGTACAAAAGTAGAAAAAATTATTTAACTTCTGAAATGTTTTGTATCAGCACTAAATATTTATAAATCAACAAAAAATTGAGATTATAAATGTATACCTGATAATATTTAAATCTTAATATACTTACAATTTTTAGGATCTCTCATAGCAATTTATGAAATATGTACTGATTTTTGTTTAGTTATTAAACAGTTAATATGCATTTACACATATTATTTACTTTAAAAATTCTCTTATTAATTTTTATTAACCTAAATGATTGCTAGATATTCCAGGGAGTATCAAACTTGATAAAACAAATAGAAATTGATTTTAAAATCAAAACGATAGAAAGTTGATACCATTTTGAATCTTGGTCATAGTTTTTATAAAAAAATAATATAAAAAAGAAATACATTTAACAATATTATCACTTTCTCCTCTTCTCATCCTCAAAGTACAAAAACTTTCTCTGTACTTAAGTATTAAACTACTAATGTGTACATGTTTTATGATTCCTAACACATCACATTCAAGAAAGTAGAGAAAGGTTTTTATTTTCAGTCTAATTAATTAGATAGTAATATAAGTTTATCCTTTATTATATTTATATTATTGATTCATATTTATTGAAATACCTTTATATCAGGGGAAATACATCAAGCACATTTTAATAGCATGGATCAGGTTTTCAAGTATATCATAAAGATAGTTTGAAATAAATTTTTATTAATATGTTACAATTGCAGGACAATTTCAAAATAGAGAATATGTTACAAAGGTGAAGTATCACTGTAACATTACTCTCTGTTAATTTAATAATAAAAAAGAGCTATTAGGTGATTTTTAAACCCTTCACTTTTCATTTAGACATCTTTTAACTTTTAGTTGAAATTCTAGAAAAAATAACTTTACTGCAATCAATCATTATAAATACTGAAAAAAGTTATATGCAATATTTACCTTTTTATACTAAAAGAGAATTATTAACCCAAGGAATGGCATATTGTTTTATGTAACAGCCAATTTACTAAATGACTAATAATGCACAGTGAATAATCACGGGCTAATTTACAACACACAACATTTCCCTTAAAGGTAATCAGATCTTTCATCATCAGAAAGAGATCTTTTAATCATTGATTAATTTTTAAAACATTTTAGATCTATTTTAACTTTAGATAAAACTTTTTTTAAAGAAACAATTGACTATATATTTATATTTCACTTTAAATACAAAGCTTCATCAATTTGTATTATGAAAATTTTACAATCCTTCACACAATATTAAGATATCAAAATCAAATTGTATGATTTTTTTAACACTAATTACTTTAATAATGTTAAATACTTTATATACTTACAATATTTGCAGCTCTAACATGCATTTCACACTGATCTTGTGATGTTGCCAAAGGTCGAATAACATTTCCACCATCATCTTCATGAGTTGGTCTTGCTAATTTTACTATTTCTGTAAAATTGTCAACCATTGATTTTATGTCATCCTTCAATCTTTTATTGTAAGATTTTAACAGAGCTTCTTTACTTTGGGGTAGAGTTTTTACTTGTGCCATTTGTAACTTCTAAAAATAGAGATTTTAAATATTATATAATGCTAGCTAATAGTATTGGTATATTAAAAGCAGAAAAAGTATTTTTAAATGACAATGAAGATACTTCAGATTAATAATTATAACTTTTTTCTTAATCCTGAAATACATAAATGGAAAGTAGAAAAGGTACTACTTAATTTTATGGCTTTTATAACTTAAATAATGCATAAATTACTACCAAATTAGATCAACTTGAACACAAACAGTAATTCCTGTATTTGTTTGATTTCTGGTTTGTTTATTATGCAATCTTTTTTACAAAGGAACAAATTAAAAGTAGACCTATAGCTAAAAGTCGATTCTAAATATCTACAAACATCCATGCTCAACGAGGATTTCAAGTTCACTAACCGTTAATCTGCGCTTTAGGTCCCCTACTCTGCCAACTTGGCGAAAAATGCACCAAGTATGGTAAACCGGACGTTTTTATACCTAATGAGATCTTTATGGCAACCTCTGGAGGAAATAATTTGCGCTTTTTCGCGCATGCTCATTAATTGGTTTTTTCTTTTATCATTTTCATTGGTCGTTAATTAGTTTCAGTTTGAAAAATCGGTCATTTTCATTGGTTGCTAATTTGCTTAAAACCATTAAAAATCGTATTCCATTCTCCATGGCAACAACGTTTTTGAAAAAACCGCCAAGTACGGGACAAACAGCACATTTTCGCCAAGTTGGCAGAGTAGGGGACCTAAAGTGCATTTTCACCTCACTAACTGTTCAATGGTCAAATGCTCAGTTATTGAACTTTCAATATGATAAAATAAGGACTCAGTTTTTCTATACAACATAAAACCCATATATTACACATAATATGTGACACTACAAGATGTGCTTCAATTCGTTATCATTTTTTTTTATTTCAATTTTTGAATCCAATACATTTACTTCCATATATAATTTTATTTCACATCTAAATGCATATGCAATTTTCCAGGAAATTTAAGTATCTTTCTCAGTCAATAAAATGATTTCAATACTTCTTGGAATGTTTACAATGAAAGTGTAATCATTTGCCATTCAATTGTCTACTTTTTCAGTTTTCTTAAATTTTTCAGTTTATAATAAATCTAAAAATCAAATCGTGTCGAAATCAAGAATTTATTAAACTTATTATGAATAAGATATAACAACTATATAGTTACAAAATTATACTAGACATATTTAAGAAACTTTAATAAAATAAAATATCTATATTAATTTAGGTATTCAATAATCAATAAAAATTAAAATATCAGTTATATCTAAAATTTCTGCAAGTTTTTTTGATTAAAATTAAAACAATTTTAAAAATTCATCAGAAATTTTACAGAAACAACTGGCCCTTTTTGAAAACTTGTTTATAAAATAAAATCACTGTCAATCCTGCAACTAAGCTGCAAAAACTTTAGAAATCATTTAAAATTGGTGAAAAAATTCAATAACAGATTTAAATATGAGGTGAGGCAATGCATTGGAAGTTATGGTGCAAAATTTAAATTAACTGACTTAAATAAATTTTGATAATTATAGCTAGATCTTTCATACAACTTCTAATTTAGAAGCTTTATATAGACATTTCTTAATCACATGTTCAAAACGACTGGAATACATCAGTCAAGAAAGACAACCCACCTTTAGATCTAATGGTATTGAATATGTTTTACATCAAAGTAAAAATCAAAAGCCCAAAAAGTTTGTGATAAGGGGTCTCCCCATCACAAGACTGAGACCATTGCTAATGAATTAACTTCTTAACTAAATAGGTAACTAAAATGAGACATCCAAAAACTGGAAAACCAATGCGATTATTCTTAATTAACCTCATTCCAACAACAGATGGTGCCACTGTCTATCAACTTGAAAAGCTATGTTGCATCTTTGGAATCACAGTTGAGCAGTACAGAGGACCCAAAATGGCAATGCAGTGCTTTAACTGCCAGAGATTCTATCATATCTCTGAAATATGCCATATTAGTCCCCGTTGCATTAAGTGTGCAGGTCCTCATAACACAAAAGACTATCACTCAGAAAAAATTAAAAACCCAAAATGCTGTAATAGTGAATGCAATCAACCAGCCAACTATAAGGGATGACAGGCATTCCCTTAGCCAAAAAGCGCTGGTTAAGGTTTTCACCAAAAAAAAACGTCCCCTATTAATGAAATTTGATCTGGTGAATCATTTGAACAAGCTACCGCTCCTTCTAAAAATCTTTCCTTGGATGATCTTCATTCGAGAAATGATTTCAGAGACCTATTGGCCTTATTTAATGAAATCAAAGTTATTTTTAAAGGTATTCCTATGCAAGAACTTCTTGATGAACTTAAAGAAATCCCTTCACCAATAGATAAACTTTTCAAGTTAACATTCTATTTTCAAGATCCAAAATAATCTATGTTCTTTCTAATCTAATATTAATTCCTTGTAATTTTCACTTTCTGCAATAATTCTTAAGACACACCCCTTAAAATTTTTTTAACCAATGATATGTCAGTTTACAACAGTTATAGTCTACCAATTTCCTAACATTTTACAGAAGAGGGTGATGTCTCTCAGATCTAGGTACCTCACAGCATAGGCAGAGCCCTATGCTGTGAGGTACCTAGATCTGTAGCACAATGTTTGCTTTAGATCTATCTTAACAATCTTAAAGCTGGATCTATTAGTAAAGTCTACTTATAAAGCAGAACATTTTACTCATATTATTAATAGTTCCATTCTTAGCTAAACTAAGTTTCAATTTTCATTATAGTTTATTAACTAACTGGTGATCAAAGATTGATAACTTGGTTCTCTAACTTTTGAAAACATTTTTTAAAGATATTTGTTAAATACATTTGACAACTCAAAAGTTCAATAAACACTATCATCTGGTTATTTTACCTTATGCATGTATGATGTAACATGTCACACCTTAATGCAATAAAACTACCTTTTAGAAAGTTCCAAGATTTTATTTATTAAGTTTTAAGACACCCATAAAAGCAATAAAAATGTAATAAAAAGAACATACTGTGAGTATTAACTAGAATAAAACACAATACAGAATATTATACATAACAGTATCTTCACAAATATAAAACCCAGTGGCACCCTAAAAAAAAGTGAAGCCCAAACAGATTTCTCTGATACGTTGAGGGAGTTCAAAAGTAAATTCATGAAAAATACATTAAACATTCAAAGCATAATTATAGTATGGTATAAGATTACATATTAACTTGTTGGATCAAAATATTCATACTTTTGTATATAGCCACAGGCATTAAAAAAAATAATTAAAATTAGATTCTTTTACAAAAAAATTTAAACTACATTAATTTTTACTAGATTACAAACCATAGCTGTTTTACTACCTTATAAATAATAAAACCATGAATGCCATTGCATGTATTGTAAATGGATTAATTTTAACATGCAAGAACACATGGCTCATATAGGCCCAGAAGTGGCACATATTTTCTGAAATGCTCCTTTTGTTGATGTTAATCTTCTAGGCCTGGGATACATGCTCATTGATTCAGATTTAAGTTAACTTAAATATGTGATGCCCACGAAGGAATAACAGATATTGAAGCTTAGATAGGAATTTTATGCTTTGGAGGATTCTACACATTGTCAAATGTAAATATGAAAATTACTGGGATGGCATATGAAACAGATTTTGATATTTCCAATCAACTTAAAAATTAACCAGTGAAGAGTCATAAAAAATTTAGAAAAAATGAACCACTTTCTACAAAATGTGATATAACTAGTTATGTTTTTCAAATGAGCGCTGCTTAGATAGATTACTAACTGCTGCTTAGATAACTAAAAAATCTGATTAAAGGAAAATATTATTTGCCCAACTTAAAGAAGCAAAGAAATCTACAGTAACGTACTAAATGTGATAAAAATTACTAAAGTGAACATCCCACATATATTTGTAAAAAGAGTGGACAATTTAATATTTCTGAAATATGCACATAGTATCTGTTCTTTAACAGAAAATGCATCTAAAGTGGTAAAAAGTAACACTGATAATTTTATTTAATAATAGCTGACCGAAACACAAAACCATCGCGCTGAAGAATGTAAAGACCACAAATTTTAAGGAAATACTAACGCCTAATTTTAACTTTATATAATATCTAGATTTTTAAATAAACACATATTAATTTATAAAGATAAATATAGCACATCGAGAAATTTTACAAACATAAATCTAATTGCTTGAGACAAATTGACTCGAATGAAATGTGGAATAATCCAAATCAATCGATGTAATTTAGAGCTAACTTAATCTAAATCTTAATGCAAATGTAAAAACATAAGCAAATTTAAATCAATAAATATAAATTTTACAACATAATATAAGTAAATTAATTTTACAAACATTTCTTTTGTACCGGACCTTAAACAGAATACAGAAGTGTTGTTCACATTTGTTAGTAAACTATTATAGAAGTAACGGTTACAGTTACTACCTACTGCAGAGAGAAAAAAAGAGAGAGAGAGAGAAAATCAGAAACAATAAAACTTTTTTTTTTAAGCTGATTCCGTCAAATTTTGCAGCGGAATAGTTTAAAAAAAGAAAAAAAAAACGTTTATGATGTTCTGTGTAAAAATATAATTGATCCTATTTCTTTGTCTTATTATGTTGAACAAAAAATTTAATTGCTAAGATGAACTGAATTCTTGAGTAGTATATGTATATGTATAAGCAGAGCTTCAAGAAATTGCACTTTTCACAAAAAAGCAAAACTTCGTAATCTGTTCTAGCAGTCTGTTCATAATCTGTAATATGCTGTTAAGTTATTATTTACTTTACTAATACTTGTGAAAATCATATAACATTAACTCTAGATTGCTAAAAATTATTGTCTTAATTTTTAAAAGAATTTACAGCTTCGATAAACATTGAAATTGAGTCAATACGAGTGCAACATCTGTATCTGTGCAGAATTTCATATACAGAATTTCAGTGTATATACAGAATTTAAGGCAAAAATTTTTCTGTAATAATTATGTTTATCATAGTATTTAATTTTTATAAAGTGTTTTCTGTTTACTAGCTTACAGAAAACACACTAGTAATTACACTTAATCTTTTGAAATTTCAGCTTATTTTTAGTTCCTTTAAAAATATTTTAAAAATAAAAATTTAACTATGACAAAAAACTCTTTTTCATTAATTGAAAATTCTGGACTTTCGCATATGTTCAGCAGCATTTCTTTTTCAGAATCGAATTATAATAAAAAAAGTTATAGACGGGACTTAAAATATCCCATTAAATAATTTCCAGGTCTAGCTTAGATATTCCATCTCTATAAATATACTTACTTGATTTATTCTTCACTCAAATGAAATTTTGATTCTTAATTTATTGCTTGAACTTATTTATTTTAATTGTTTGTCTTTAAAAATATTAATGACAGATTTGAGAACTGATATTATGGTACTGCCAAAATAATGTAAACGGTTTATCAAAAAATTATGTACTGATTTGATGATTTTTATTAAAAAGGATGTCTAATAAATTGTTTGAAAGTGTAAATAATTACAACACAAAACATACTTAAAGATAATTTTAATGTACTCAATTATTAAAGATATTATTTGTATTATTTACTTTTTTGCATGAAATGTACTTATATTAAAGATATTTTAAAAATCTTTTAATTATTTCATTTTTAAGAGAGCACTTCAAAATATTTTGTTCTAAAAAATTAGATAAACATGATACTATAAAAACCCCTTATTATAAAAAAAATTATCAACAAAATAATTTAAATAGATTTTTTTAAATGTCAGTGTTATTTTTTTTTCCGTACATGGTTATACATTACATAGTCTAACAATATTTTAAATTATTATAAAAATTTTAAAGTATAAAATTTGCTTTATAAAATGTTAATTTAAAGGCAAATAACTTTATAAATTAAAAATTTAAAGTTAATTTGTCAAACATGACTAAAAATTGCATGAAGTAGATGAATAAAAATTTTTGATCTAAGCGACTGTATATAATTTCTATTTAATTTATTCACACATGTTACTTGAAAATATGAAGAAATTTTAGATTTATAAATTTTTTATCTATATTTATTATTTCTATTTTATAAATTTGTTATGAATGTGAAGTTAATATTTTAACGATGTTCTTATCTGCTTTGACACGCATAAGTTTAGTTTCTGTTATAGTACATTTTATAGTCCAATCAAGGTGATGGCCGTCCATTTCTTGATAACATTACTTGAGAATCTTTCTTATATATTAGGATATTTCTACTTTTCTACTCCTACTTCCTTCAGCATGACAAATTGAGAATATATTTTATCACAGTGATAATGGTGTTATAAGATTTTATTTTTTCCCCGATTTCATTAAAAAAAAAAACCAAATACGTGGGTTAGGAAAAAACAGATCCTATTTAAGGATTATCAAGAAAATTACATCAATTTTTCAAATAGAAGTACAAATCACTTGTGTAATTTAATTGATTATATCCTTGGAGACTGAATATAATACGCTGAATTCGTTTAAAAACTAAATTTTTTTAAATACGCTACATAAACATTGTTAACAGTTTTTTAATAAGTTTCTTTCTTAATTGTAAATTATTGTATAAAGACAGAAAAAAAATTTTCTTAACTTTTATGCTTTTTTTTTATTTTTGATAATTATATTAGCTTTTTAAAAAGAAATGTGATAATTTTCACATCGCAACAAATTAAATTTTTTTAAGCCACAAGTTTTGCAAATAATATGTATGTATAAATTCAAATTTATTTTAAATTTAATAAACCAGTTCACTTAAATAAAGCCTGTATTAAGCTATAACTTCTTTCAAAAACATGTTTTTTCTTCCTCTTTGGCTCAACAACTTGAGGTGGGTTCTGGTCTTACTCAGAATTAATTTCATGCCGTCCTGTTCCTGGTTGACTACATTTAAAAGAGAGCGAATCATTAAAAGAGGAGTACTGGTTTAAAATACAATTGTTGTTTTTTTATTGATTAAGCTGCTTAACTGTGCTTCATAACGTCTTTTAGTTCAATGAGCTTCTTTCAAAAAATTTTCAAAACTTGACATAAGAAGAATAGTAGCTCCTGGGATTCCAGATTATCCTTCTGAGAAATCGGTGATTGCGTTGGACAAAACTAAACAACTATCCACATCTGAGCTCAATGAATGCTGAAGAGAACTACGTACCAACTGACTGATCATATTCACTTCTTTGTACCATACCACATAATAACATGCATTTTGTACGCATGGCAGTAAATAGAACTTGATTCCGCACTCTTTACATCAGTCTTGGTGCACAGAAGCCGATCTTCCTCGTACAAACAATGCCTAGAGACAAATTCAAAACTTTTAATTATCCTACATAGATAGAGACCATTATGAAAAAATCTATTTTAGATTGTTAGACTTGAGAAATTTTGAGATGCTGGCAAAAGAAATTATCTATGCAACTGAGCAACATTGCGGACTCTTCTTACAAGCTAATTAGCTGGATTTATCATTTCCTGTGTTAGACGAGAAAAGTATGGTCTTTGTAGATATTTTACATTTTTTGTTTCTTGGAATTAATTTCAAAACCTTGAGGAATCACTTTATTGGCATTCTCAACATTTCTTTGAACTGTGCCAATGCAAGTCTCTGAAAATTTTATTTTTACAACTGAAGTTGGGTAAACACGAAGCGTCTAAAAATACTGATTTTTGTAATTATATCCTCATTATAGTTTTTGATGTTATGAAAGTTGATTAATCCTGCTATCATACCTTAAGTAACAGATGTTTTTTGTAACGTTAATTATCGATATACGGTTAGTCGCTCAAGAGTCCTCTTTTGCGGTTGAGGGTTAGTTAAACAGTTATCAGTGCAAGAGTTCTTGCTTAATATTGTATGAATACCATAAAACTATTTTCTTCCCTAGAGACTTTAATCCCCTATACGTACATACATTATAAAATTTATTTGCTGAATATCAGTCTGACTTCAACATCTTCCTTGGCCACAAGAGAATTAGGATTCTAATCCTATAAAAATGTGTGTTATATGGTAGAAAGAAACCTTCGACTGCACTCTTTTCTTCCATTTAATTTACCAGATCTTGAAATCTTCATGGTCAATGTATGGTAATCTCTTCACATAAATGCACGTTCAGTAGAGTGTAGATTTGATGCCCAAGTCCATAAGAACTATTATTCTAGTAAAAGTTCGCCCATTTTATTTACTTTTTTAGACCTGCAGTGTGTTGCATTTTTATTCTGATGTCGACGGATAATTCATGTACGATAATTCAAGTGTACATCCCAAAAGTATTTAAAATTGGTTTGCTGAAAATCAGGTTAACTTCCATTATCATCCTTCGTCACTGGAGAGCTATTCTAACCACGTGGAAAATATGTGGGAATATGGTAGAAAGAGACCCTTGAAAACCATCTTCCATCTTTGAAACCCTTCTTCCATTTAATTGAAGATATCTAAGAAGCTTTATAGTCAATATATGGTAATTCCCTGCACATTTAAAAGTACATAGATTCTATGCTCAAACGTATAAGAAGAGTTATCCGCGCAAAACTGTTTTTCATTTTATTTATATTTTTAATCTTCATTTTTATACATAATTAGGATTTAAATTATTCTACATATTTTTAGCCTAATAATTTGAACTTTTTGAAAAATCTGATATTTTAATAATAATAAAATTTATTGTTTTATTAGTTATTCATTATTTATAATTTTTAAAGCCACTTATTTTGAAATTTTGTATTATTGTTCGAGTCTGAGTATGTCATCCTTCCATATTCGTTTCGCTTCATTTGCAATAACACATTTTAAAAATGTAATCCAAAATTTTCTTTTGATAATTATTGTTTAGATGAATGTAATGAAACATAATTATTTTTCTGTTTTACTTTTTCAGTTAATTTTTGGTATATTATATTAATTTATTGAAGTAAGATTTTAATGCAATCATCGTAAGTACATTCAATGCTTTTGATGGACACCGAAATAAATAGTTTATGAAGTTGAAAATTTAAAAAAAAAATTTATCATATCAATAATTTTTTAAGCATTAAACATTGCTTTAACATTTCTCTCAACAACAAAATAACTGAGAAATTTTAAAGCCATATATTAGTTAGAAAATTATTTTTGTTTACATATTTTAATTATACATTTTTGTTTATTACATTGAGTAGTAAATATGTCATTCAATTTTCCTATAAAAATAGCGTTTCTTAACTAAACTTCATGATGACTTAATAGTTTTCCATTAAATTTCAAAGCTACCAGTTTCGTAAATTGTAATGTTTCAAAAATTTATGACTATATATAAATATTTTGTTAAAATTTTGTTTACATAAATCATTTATAATGTAAAGAGAGATACTTAAATATGTTCTGTTTTAGAGAATATTTTTTTCAAATGGGCTCACTCGCCGTTAGTATTTTAATCACTTTGCAAAGTAAATTAAATTTGGCTCTTATAAGAGGACGTTATGTCAAGGTATGTTGGCGTATAAAAACACTTTCATTGTTTCTTCTTTTAACAAAAACTATCTTTTAGTATTCCAATTTTTTCTCTCATTTCTAGAAAATATCACTTTAATAAAATATATGTTAAATTTATTTTACATTTTTTCGTCTTCAATATTTTATTGATTAAAGAGCAATATTTTTAATGAATTTTCTAAGTTGTATTCTATAAAATTCAACCCGAGATTATCTCTTATCAGAAAAAGGATTCAACTACAAAACAAAATTCAAATTTATTCTATGACATCTAAAGAATATGAAAAGTAAAGAGCACATTAATGGAAAAAACTAGAAATCAAAAACATTTTCAACAAATCATAATTAGTTACATTTGCTATTATCTGGAGAAAGGCATACATAATGATTTTAGGAATAACAAATTAACATGTAAATTTCTTAATTTAATAAATTTTATTAATACATTAATTAAAACATGAGCAATAATGTAAAAAAAAAA
>JAPDSC010039657.1:7752-19083 GCA_026290005.1 Latrodectus geometricus
ATATATATATATATATATATATATATATATATATATATATATATATAATTCTGCATATTGAATAAATTAAAATTACAAATTGTTATGCACTTGCTTATTTTGTAACTTAGGTATTAATAAAATCATTTAAGCTAGAAAATAAATCCTTTATTCCAAATGTGCCACCTAATAAAACATCCTTCTTGCGTTTTAAATCAATTGATATTTAAATTTTGCATAAAATAAGTCTTTTTGTATTAAATTTTGAGATACATGCTTTTGTGAAAAGTATTTTCTCTGTTCTCTTAAAAAGTTTTTACTTACATTTAAAATTAGGTATTTAAGTCTTAAATTACAATAGGAAAAACTAAATATTATTTATGTATCGACTAATTTTATTTTGATAAATTACTCTGTTTTAGCATCAGGATCAAGTACTAATTACAGCGTATGCAGTAAAAATTTAACAAAACATTTGTATACCATATATTAGCGTTTACTTCACGTTTTCAAGTTCACTATTTGTTTTAATTTAATACTTATTTTAATTTCATGAAAAGGTATATTTTGAAATTCTTCCTCATATTATAATTGATATTAACTAAATAGCAAAATTATAGGATATTAATTAAATTTTAAAAAATTACTCTGAAAAGAAATTTTCTCTTTCGAGTTCTGCTCATCATCTTAAATAGCAAAATGACAAATGTGTTTGTGATTTTCGTGCTAGTGACCACCAATAATAATCACTGTTTGTTGCAATAATTATATTAAGGAGTGGCAACAATTTATTATACTGTGGAAATTTATAAACTTTGAGGAGTTCAAGAATATCACTTAAGATAATTTCTTTTATTCAATCAAAGATTCTGTATTAACTGATTCCTTACATATTATCTGATCAATCATTTTTATTTTTGTAGCTTGAAAATTTGAAGAAAAGGACATAAACTGAAGTCAAAATTTAAGATTCTTTATCTTAAGATTAAATCAAAATCATCAACACTAACCCATATGTCTTTCCATAGATAACTCAAAAACTCAATTGAGCAGAACACGAATGGCTTCAATTACTTTGTCCAATAACTTTCAGAATATTTTATTTTATTTTTCACTTCAGTGTTTAATTTTATGGTCTTCAATACCTTTCACATTTTTTTAGAAATTTATAGCACTTATATTCTTGATAAAGCCATAACATATCGCATACAGGAATTTTAAAAAAATTAGACCACACAAAATTACACTTTTAAAAATTTGATTTATTTTTAAATTTTTAAAGATATTAATCAATGACCATTAAAGCTAAAATTTAAAATTTTAAGCGTTACATATATGTAGACTATTTAAATGCTTATCCTTCTTTTGGATAATTAAAAATTGAAGTATATTTGCAATCATAAATAAAATTTAAATAATTTTCACATTGTTACAACAGAAATAAAAAATAGTTTATCTTTGTAAAAGAAAATACCATATTTTAATTTCAGAACATTTTAAGGATAGGTTTATATTTTAAAATATTATCTAACTATGAGCATAATTTTTTTATAAAATGCTTTTTTATTTAAAATTTAGAAATCAATAGAGACAATTATACATGCAAAATTTCACACACAGATAAAACATAATCTTTATAATCTTCAGAACAAAACATGTTCTTCGTCAACTTAAAATAAGCAGATAATTATGAGATTTCTTATCTATTTTGCTAAGAATAAATTTGATCCTGTAGGTTATTTTTTTAATGTAGTAATTATTTTTTATTCTTTAAGAATTCAAACCTTATTCTTAAACTGAAATAAGTGTTTTGCTTTTTTACAGTAAAAAGGTTAAATAAAATAATTACCTTTTTGAATATTTTCATAAATTAATAAACGTAAAATTTTACAACCAAGTGATAAATTATTGCACTGAGCACCAAGGTTGTAGTTGACGTCACAGAAAACGAAAAGAAAATATAAAATGCTTCTTTCATTCAAAGTAATCATTGAGTTAGTTTTAACGTAAGAAAGGTGGTCAAAAACTTCGCCTCTTCTAATTATTATTTTTACGAAAAATGTTTTATTTTATGGTTTGATATACGCATTTTTAATAAAAGACATATTATACAAAAATATTGTAGGGTAACCAGGCTGTTAATTGCTTTTTTTCAATAATCACACCATATTATTATCCAATTTGTCAGCAAGTAAGGTGAAAATCTTCCGACAAAAAAATGAATAGTACTAAAATTTAATAGAAATTAAAAATGATGATAAAAGTGAAAGAAATTATAGGAAATTATTCAGATTTCTTTAATTTTCTTAATTTTCATGCAAAAATAAACAGAACTAAGAAAATTCAAGTTAGAAAATTATTAAAGTCTTACTGTAAATGATTACTTTCGCTCATATAATAATAATCAAACGATTTCAAATTTATATGATCAGTATTCTAAAATAATATATACATTAAATTATGAAAATCGAATAAAATGGAAAGCATTGAAATAAAGGTTTATTTTATAAAGCCTAAACTGCTACATTAAATTAAGTAGGGGGACTGGCAGAAAGTACAACTAATTTATTTCTACAATTAATTCATCTACAAATTCCTGAAAATCATCATCAATCCAAAAATGTAAAGTTTTCTACTGATGCCTAATCAACTAATAATAATCATTCAATAATGAAGATGTATACTGTATTCTGGACTGAATAACATAATGAAATCATGTCTTTTAATTCTATTTCTCTATTCAGTATAAATCATTAAACTAATTTTAAGCAAAACTAAAGCTTATTTTGTTTCTCAAATGAAAAAATTCAGAACAAAAAAAAATATTTAAAAGATTATTAAGAATTTATTCATTATGAATTAAAATTATTGATATGTTACATATCAATTTGATTTGTATCCATGTAAATAAAATCTGAAATTTGCACAAAAATATTTAAAATTTTGAAAAACTATAATTTAGTTAATTATTATCTAATAAAATATGTTATATTTAAATTTTCAATTAATGTAACGTTTATTAAACTTGAGAAACGTTACTTTATAAATTTTAACAAATGTTACATTTATTAAATCTGAAGAGTTTGCTCAAGATCAAATTATAGTTTACCATTTTAATTTAATCTGCAGCAAATATTTTTATAAAATAAACAGGGTCGACCTACAAAATTTTCAGCCTTAGGAGCTAGGTTCCAGAAACAAATGGAAGTCTCTTTTCACGAGAATTAAAAAATGCACACACATTTTGCCATAGCCCTTTCTTGCAAAGTTGATTCTAGGTCAGGGTGACCCAATAAGTTTCACAGGATTTTTTGTGTGTAGAAATTTCTCGGGACTATCTCTTGAATCAAAAGATGTATGACAAGTTATTTTATTGGAGAAAAATCTCAAGACACCCCAAAAATTCAAGGCTATTACTTCCTATGCGTGTTTAAAGCAAGCAGTAAGAACTGGATTGAATAGATCTCGAGAAAAATTCCTCCATGAATTTAATCTCAAAATATAAAGCATTTTACAGACATTCTTCTGTGATTTCCTCCTTTTTCGAAGCAAAATTTGATGTAAATTTCCCACTTTTAAATATTTGTAAGATGAATAGTTATATAATAAAAATGAAGTTATTGATAAATATATGTTACTATTCCAACCTTTAAAACTATGTGTAATTACCATCCTACTCCGTGGTATAATAAACAGCAGTATATATTTTTTTAAATGTAAATATTCTATATTTTAAATAAATAATGAATTGCTATTAAATTTTCAAAATGTGTAATAATTTCATTAATAAATATTTATAAAATTAAAATAATTAAGTGAGGAAAAAGTAACTGTTTATTTTAATTAAACTATTCCATTAAACATTTAGATTAAATAGAAGTGAAAGAAAACATTAAGGGATTTTGCGATATCAATTATATTCTTATAGACTTGAATAAGAGAGCTAGAAAGAGTTATAGAGCTGAATAAGATATATATATTTAAACTGACATTTAAAAATTACCAAACGTCCTGACAATTATATCTCAATAGTAAGGATTAAAAAATCTTCAATATAATAATAAAAATTTAAAAACTGATTTGGAATCTTATCTTTCAAAGACCACATTTGCTAAAACTGAATTTACTGAACCCATGTTTAATTTTAATTTAATTTTCTCAATCTTTTCAAAACGATAACTTTTTAGCTATGATACTTTGGAAATAATGTGCTATGTGCAAGTTACAGTCCTTATTTAGAATATTTTGAAGCAATTAAATAACTACTTTATAGTGTCTTGTGTTCTGCTATAATGTCTTGTAACAATTTTCTTTAAATAAGAATATTTTCCTCTTATCTAACTATCGCAATAAAGGATTGGACGTTTAGATTTACCATCTAATTTATCTGAGTTCAAATCTCACTCTCAAACGGTATCTTACCAATTGCAGATACGAATATTCATGTCTTCACTGATTTTAAAATTCTATTTTTTGGTATAAATATATTAGTTGATTTCTTGAATTACTTTGCAAGCTATGCAATACAGAATAATACCAGAATTGTCACCTATAGTTTATACGTCATAAATTTACAAAGTAGAACATTATTTGGAATTTCTTTTTGGCAACAATATATTTTGAACAAAAAGTATAATCAAATCAACATTATATATGAAACTAAAATGAAATTTTTTTATAATGCTATTTTTTAATAAAGTTAACTATTGTTTTCAATCAATTATTAATAATTGATATCTTCTCAGTAAAAATTTGAAATATATTTAATTTCATTGTGGTTTATTTATCGCTTGAGCTTGTTTCTATATTATTTTTCGATTAAAAGTCCTAAATATTAATTTTCTCTTCACTTTCATTGCTGTGAAATTTTAAATTAAGGAATCTGATGATTTGCATTATTACAAGGGAATGGAATTTAAAGATTTGGGAAAAGATAGAATATAAAGATGAAAGTAAATTTAAAATATTTTATAATATTTAAAATATAAAAATAATTTTAGAAAAATAAATATGATGCGGAAAAACTAGAATGTGTACAATCTTCAATTTTCAACGTAGTCAAAATAATTCCAAATTATTTACTATTCTCTTTCTTTAACTCATAATTAAATTTTGCTCGTAATTAAATTAATTCGAAATAAAAAAAAATTAAATAGAGGTAGGCAATTTTTAAACCTCTATCTAATTTTACTGGGTAGTAAAGAATTAGCAGTTTATTACTGCTTACACTATATAGTCCCCTTAATTTCTGAACTTTCTCATTGTGAATTGAACTCTATTATTTCTTTTTGAATTTATAACTTTACTATGAAACAAGACAGCCATAAAAATAAACCGGACTTTAATATCTAAGTGAAGAAAAAGTTCATTGTTTGGCCATTATAATTTTTTTTATTTTGAAAAATGTTCTGAAAATATTCTTGGGTAATCATGACAAGTTGTCAGACCACCTAACTCCCTCATCCTGTTACGATTTCTTCAGAAAACTAACTCCGGATGAATGACTTCTGTCAACATTCACTCCAATCTTCTTGTTGCACAATTGTTTTGAGCGCTTTCAAAAAGTATCATTTGTCTTTCCCCATCGTTTTAAGAAGCTTCATGGAAGCGCTCATAATGTTTTTAATCTTTAGTTTTCTTTATTTAACTGATCTTAAATGAAATAGATTACAAAAGAAAAAACATCAAGTAGAAAAATGTTTAAATCTACTGATGGTTAAAATGAATAAAAACTAAAAGGAAAAAACACTTTTAAATCACTATAAGTCATCAAGGAATCTCGCAAAATAAGTAGGATTATGTGTATTAGAGCCAAAAATAATTTCTAGAAAATTGAATATTCTTTTCCTTCAAATTATTTATCATAGTTTACATTCTTTCTGGAAATCAATTGCAGCGTTAAGAAAATAATTCATTCATATACATTATACATATATGTGCGTGTATTCATGTGTTTTGTTTAGTTTATATGTATGGCTCACAATGTGAGAGACACTTTAATTATAAGTAACATCAAAGAACAAAAACTGAAGTCCTAAAACCATTTTATTAATTGTAAAAGAGAATCAAAAACATAATTCAAAAACAAAAATCTCAGTATTATAATTTCGCACCATGTAAATATATTCACCCATACGTTAATTACATGAAATAAAATAAAACAAAATGATGTGGAATTTATTCACTAATTACAATAATGACTTTGATTGTTAGAGTCATTTGTTTCACTGTTAGCACTTTGAGCCACTTCTTTATTGCTGTTAATATTGTTTATCCACTGGAAAGTTCAAACAGAATAAAAGCAGAACTTTTGTTAAAATTTATAAAGTATTCTAGAATTCCTTAAAGGCTTCATGAATTAAAAATTCCTATCTTATAAGTGACTTAAATGAATATCATACATATTAATTGTAAACTTAAACACAATATGTCATAAATATATTTAAGTTTATACGCAGAAATGTATGTACAAAAACATATAAAGCAATTTATATGTATATTATAATACTTAAAAAAGTTTTCAGTTTAACTAATCAATTTTAAAAGTATCAACATAATTATAAATAATCCTATAACACTGGATATTTTTAAAAATTTGTTTGAAATATTGCATTTAGTGTGCAAAAATATTTTGCTATACAGATTTGATTAAACAAGACAAATTTACATGGAATTTCAATTATTATTTTCTATTAATGTGCATGAACTCTGAAAAGAGCAAAATTTACTGTTCTTGCTCAATACTTCCTAGCTAAATGCCGAAGGTAAAAAGGGGAAATTAACAAAAAAAGACATAAACTAGATAAACGAAATTCGAGTCACATGACCGAACGACATGTATTTATGTGACTCCTAACTGGGGCCTCTGGAACACCAATAATTTCTTTATCTATTTCCAAAGATCCACAAGACGTCAAAGACCCACAACCCACAAGATTATAAATTTCCCATGAGATCTGAAAGATGTGAAAAATATAGCTGAATTATTAAGAGAATAAAAAAATAATAATATTACAATTTCAATGATAGAAATAAAAGACTCAATATTTAAAAAAAAATTTGGGCCAAAAGTCCCAAACGAACGAATATAATTTGTTATAACTGTTCAATGAAAATTCCGTAAAATTCTTATATGATAATTCTTTTATTAAGAAACATTTCATTTTAAAATATATGAAATTAAAAACGTAAATCATGAAACAATTGCCAAAAGAATTTTTGCCACAATAACGAATTTATAATGTAAAATCTTTTTTATATCCTAACACGTATAGAAAATTGTAAACCAAGCATATTAAAATTAAGTAAACTTAACAAAAATTCGTATAATAATATATATTCATTATTTTGATAGTTTGAATAGCAAATTTTATTTATTATAACTGTGCAATACAGACTTCAAATATCACTGGACCACACTTTTTACGAAACGTAGAAACCCATCATTATTTTATATATACTCTATTAAATGTTATTAATTTGAAGTGTAAAAAATTAAGTTTTATCATTTTACATGTTTAAAAAATTATTCAAAAGTTAAAAATATACATTTGAAAAATATGCTAAAACAACAATTGTCGTTTTAGAGAGCAAAGATACCACAATTTGTTTAAGTAGAATGAATGAGACGGAAAATACACGTGTTAAATACTATGACAGATTCAAAAATGTCATTTGGCATGACATTTGGCACTGGTCCAGTGTGTAAATATGTAGACAATACGCATGTATTTGTTTATTATCATAGTAAACTGAAAGTTAAGTGGTTCATTACCATCTAAATTTGCATTCCTTTGTAAGAGTAATTTTTATTGCTAACTCATTTAAACTTACACAAATTTTCCATTTTTTTTTTTTTTTATCCTTATAGTTGGTAAGCTCTTTGTTATTGACTGTGCTAATGTTGGGAAACAGGCAACATCACTTTTTTAAAAGTGCTTTAAGCCAAATGTCCCTAAATTGATTAAATATATTGATTGAATTAAAAATATTTTCGATCTATTTGTGCCTTTTTATCAAAATAGTCAGCCACTGATTTCCAATTAGAATTCTTAAATGAATCATCAATTAAAAAATAACAAAAAATTTTAAATAGAAAGTCTGAGATTCATACGAACAATAAATTCTTTGAAATTGGTCATCTAAGCTAAATTTTATGTTTAAGAAACTTAACTTTTGAAATTAAAATAAGAATAACATTAAAATATTACATTTGTGATACAATTACTATTAAATTTTTTAATGTAGTCATTGTATCCATTATAAATAATGGAATAAAAATCATTTTTACTGAAGATTTTCATTTGTTAAAAAAATTACTTATTTATAGAAAATAATTTCTAATTTTAAATTAAAATTAAATTTAATTTTAAGTTGAGAGATTTCACTGTGTTCTTCTATATAATCTTAAGAAAAACCTTCTAATAGTTTTTCCCAAACATGAATTATCTTCTAAATATCTAATCATACGCTCCTCTACTTTAAATCAATGTCCTATTCAATTCATATTCAAATTAATCACATTGCTTCATAAAAAGAAAATTACTCAAGTGAACATTTTCCTTCGATAGTAATAAAACCTTTTAGTATCCATGAAGGAACAAAAAACTTGAGGTAATTTGAAACAAATTTTAAAATCAGTTTTGTTTATTTGAACGAATGTAGCGATTTTCTGAAAATGCCATTTATAAAAAAGAACGTAGTGAACTTGTAAATTCTCAACACGTGCAACATATGAGCTTTTACAAATATTTCTTTTATAAAACATATTCTTGAAAAATAATATAAGCAAAATATCCATTTGTATTTTACTTAAAAAATAGTACTCAGTAAGCCGTTGCACGAATAGTACCCTGATAAAGTATTGAATAAAGTTAAGTAGAAATACCAACAAAAAAAGATATACATATTAAGCTTGTTCAGTTCCAGTAACGAATGTTATTGTATACAGTGCTTTATTTTATAAATTTCTGCATAAATTTAACTATAATTAGATTATCAGCATTTTTTCCTTCCTTTCAACTTATGTATTATTTAAGATTCCATTTCTGATATATATTTTTGAATCAACAAATTTTTGTACTATTTTTTGATAATTCTTTTGTACAATTCAATAATAACTGCAATAAAGATTTAAAAAAAAATGATTTCTAATTATAATACTTGAAAAATATAGTTTATTTGCATTGGGTGTTTTCCGTAGAGTTAAAATGTTGCCTTTCACAATCATTTGTTAGGTTATATGAGTACAAAAATATCAACTATTAGTAGATTAGCATATTCCAGTAATAATTTCTCCATGCTCTAATTATTCACTTAGTGTAGTTGTTAATCCTCTGCAGAGGTATGTAACAGCTCTTACATATGAATATGAATATTTCAACGTATAACTACTTTTTAATGTTTCGATGGAACATAATATGAAACAAACTGGATAGAAAACTTTAAAGCATTTAAGATATTAACAAATGCAATTTGTTCAGACAACGTTGATACATCATGGTAACAAAAACATAAAAATAAGATTAGATGGGATGTAAAATTCCCCAAAAGAAAAAAACATTATTATTCATTAAGAAACAATAATATATATGATGTTATTTGGTATTAAGACAATGATTCAATCATGGTTATATGAATGATTCAATAACAATGAAATCATTAACGTTCTAAGAGAAGTCTTAGAAAGATATAATACAATAAATAAATCTTTACAATTTGTTGACCATTGATATCAGTGAGTCATGAAAATGTCTAACTATTTATTAATGAAAACATAAACGAAATGATATTTGAGAAATCAAATTAAAATTTAAAGAAATAATAAACACATTTGAAGATAATCGCAAGAGAACATCTACCGAAGTTCTTAAGCACTTTTTATTCAATGAATTTTATGTAATACGCAATAATTTAATATCAAATTTCCAGAATTTAAAAGAAAAATTAAAAAATTATTTCCTAAGTTACTTAAGAGTTCTAATGTATTTGTACTTAAAAAGAAGTATTCATGATTTACAAGAAATATTTAACTATGACGCACGAGACAAGAAATATTTAACTATACTGCACGAGAAAGAATTAACTACAGTTAGTGATTATGATGTGAAATTATTAATTTAAAATCTTTGTGTGAAAGATTATTGTGCTACTATTATTAAATATAAAGCATTATAATAGTATTTTATATTTATTTAAAAATTTGGTTAACAGATACAAACACGCATACATATAGGCTTCTTCAGACTCCATTTTTAAGAGGCCCAATGTTAAATGACTTAAATCACAACTATCAATTTTTGTTTTAAAAATCTCGCCAGTTGATATAAATTACATTTATGGTCTTTTTTCCTGTGAAAACTCCAATATCTTTAAAAAAATTAGACAATGCTTGCTGATAAGTTGGAAATCGCTTTTTGAAATGAATGTCTATGCTTTTTTTTTAAATAATATTTAGTAATATAAGTTTTTAAGATGTTGAACTTTTTAATGACTCTTTTACTTTATTTTTGAATAAAAATGTAAGGTTTTTGCTTTGACACTCATAGAATCTCATATATTCAACTGAAATAAAATTCCACAAATAAGAAAATATTCAAATATGTGTTAGTTATTCAAAAAGATCAAAGAATAAAAAATTAATTCGCAATCTGATATATTCTATTTTTTTTCATTAATTTCAGAAAAATTTTAAAAATAATTCTCTCTAAACTAATATTATAAAGAATGAAATGAATTCAATGATAATTATCTCCAAGTTATCATTTCAAAGAATGATCAAATGAATTATATATGGTAATGGATATTATATGTCATACAGTTTCTTTAATAATGGCGTTCACCTTTTAATGGAACAACACGATGCCCATTAAAATAGAACACAAGTGCTTTCTGATTATTTAGCTCCCAGGCACTAACTTGTCGTAAATGAAGTCAATTCCTAGAAGCTTTCTTGTTAATAAGTTCACTTTTAATGGTTACTATCTTAAGCGTGTGTAACAATTCAAATAATATTCTTTTTACTTACACATTTATTAAATTTTTAAATCAAGTTACATTTTTGTGAAACAGTTCAGCAACTAATTCGAAGTAGACAATAAAATAAAGACATCGTTGCAATAAAAGTTAAAGAATTCAGCAAAATTTCATCTATAAAAAAATTATGAAATTTTGTTTATTTTCTTTATTAAAAGCATTACTTTATTATGGCTTGTAATCATGTTTTATATTTAAGTATTAAATGTTTTTAAGAGAACGTTAATGTAATGAACAGTATAAAATTTTTAAGAGAAGTTTTAAATAAACGTGCTTAATATATTTGAACAAAAACTAGACTTTTAATTTAAAAAATTG